>CAUYRH010030644.1:0-26531 GCA_963574655.1 Perodicticus potto
CTCACATTCATAGGTCTGAAAGTCGACCAAGGTTTTAGTCTGGGATGGGCTCAGCTGGGTGGCTCTGTTGCAGGCTGCAGGTTGGGCTCCCTTCATACAAATTTGTTCTATGAATCAGCTGAGGGGCAGCAGCTTCTCAGGGACCCTTTAAGAAGGGTCTTCTGTCTCCAGAGTGCAAGGGAGTGGGTCAATCCTCACAAGCACATTTCAATCCTCTGCTCTGGCATGTTGGCTAATATTTCTTTCTCAAAGAAATACACATGTCCAAGTCCAACTTCAGTGGTACCAGGGAATGTATCCTGCCCATAGCGGGAAGGGGCAGGGAGTAAATATTTACTGAACTGTCATCGAATCCGTCATGACTGGACGACTCCAACTTGAATTTCTAAACAGGGAGAGGCCTATTTTGGCCACTGAGGTCTCATGCCCCCTCTGCCCTCCCAGGTTCAGATGCTGGGTGAGAGGCAGCCTGGGCTAGGAAAAGGGGCTACCAGGGGTGAAAGGACAGGGGGACCCTAAACAAGCCCTTTTCTCCTAGAAAGCCCTTTCTCCACTTGTATATTCTCCAAGGCCTCTTCTAATAGTCTTGACAGCTCTGGGTCCCTTCCTCCTCATCTTCCTCACACTGGAGTTTGTGGAACACAGATAGAACCCCATGCTGTGCCCAACTGGCTGGCATTTTGGCTCACAAACACCTTTCTCTGAGAAGCAGATCTAATTTCCACCCTGTGAAAAATGGTTGTCTAGCACTCCGACAGCCTTTGCCGTGGGGCAGCCAGCTGCTGCCACAGTGGGGACAAGGGTGGGTATAAATCTGGATCAGGACCAGCTGCAGGCATGTGGACAATGGATTGTGTGAAATAATCAGTTTCCCGGGTGAGGGCTGTGGGAAGGGCAGGTGGCAGTGCTGTGCTGCTCGGGCTGGGCCGGAATCTCTGTGAGGTGAGGTGGGGTTGTGGAAGGTCTTTTCAAGCTTGCAAATCCTGGGGCTTTCTGTCTCTTTGTGTAGAGTTTGTGGTGTCAAGATAGGGATCAAGTTCCCAAGGCACTTCCTTTCTTTTCCTTCTTTAATTCCAAACAAGCAATTGGAACCATCACCTCTGTCTCCCCTGCTACTGAGGGATGTCCTCTCTGCAGCTAGCTGGCTGTTGGTGCTGGACGAGACAGGCCACAGGCGGGGGCAGTTGAGGTCCTGACTCCCTGAGAGGCACTGTTCAGAAACCAGTATCCCTCCCAGGGGCTGGCTCATGAGGTCTCAGCCAGCTAGGGCTCTGGGGATGGAATAGACTTTTCAAAAAGAAGGTCACCCAGTTCCCAGACAGAGGTGCTTCTGATAACCCTCTGGGTAGCCCCACATGCCCTTGTATGCCCCTGAGAGTTCAGAGCCAGGGCTGTTGAGTTCATGGCCAGAGAAACCTCAGGAGGCAGGAGGGATAATGCAGAACTGCTGGTGGGGTTCACCTCCAGGGAGCTGGGCATTGTCTTTGGGGACTGGCAAACCCGATTTCATAGTCCTGCTTCTTCCTTTTGACAAAAGGGGAGAAGTCAGAGGGTAATAATTTCCAGGAAGGGATATGAGAAAGGGGAGACTCCAGCCTCAGTTGACCTCAACCCCTGGCGGGTTCCCCACCTGTGTGTGCCTCCTAAATGTCAGATGTCCCTTGAGCACCATCCTCTGTGGCTCCCCGAGCACCACCCTCCCCCCATGACTTCAAGTACAGTGCTGTAAGCCAGTGCCTGCTGCCAAATTGCCCCTATCTTTTAAAAAATCAGGGTTGTCATAACCCAGGCTTGAAATAGCAAGAGAAAGGAACAGTTTCCTGAACCTTCCAGAACCTGCAGAGAGCTATATAGAGAGGGCTGCCGCAGAGTAACCTTGTCTTCAGCCCCCGGAGGCAGTGGGAGGCCTGGGAGAACTAGTATCCAGGTTCCCTCTCCTCTCCCACTCTGCTCTCCTGCCCCATTTGTGGAACCTGACCAGAAACTCATGGTCAAGGGCAAGAAAGACTATAGATGTAGGCCGTTCAGTAAGCCTCCAGTGTACAGAGCAGGGAGAGGGGCAGAATGTGGCTCTGGAGGAGCAAACAGAAGATGCTCAGCTGAGGGGTGCTGAGGAAAAAAGTCAGCAAGATCTCTGGAGCTTGCCGCTCCCTGCACTTGCCTCTGGGCTTCTGTGCCTGTGTGACTGGCACTGGGATGCATCTGGGCTTTGAACTCAGAGCAGGATCTAAACCCTATCTGTGCACCTCACAGGCCTTGTGTTAGTGACTTAATCTCCTTGTCTCCTTGCACCTCAGTTTCCTCACCTGCAAAATGGGAACAAGAACTCCTGACTCAGAGATGGAAAGTACTTGACACATAGTAAGTGCTCAATAAATTTATCTATTTTTAATCCAGATCTGTCTACCTTTTATCTCTTGGCTGGTCTGCAGAAGCTCTGAGCTGGTCTCTGGCCAAGTCTTGGCCCCTTGAATTCATCCTCCAGACAACTTCCAGAACACTCTTCCTGAAACTCTGGATGGATTAGATCACAACCTTCCTCAAAAGCCATTAATGGCTCCCTCATGCCTAGAGAACGAAATTATAATAGATTCTTTAGGGTAACAGCCAAAGCCAGTCAGTGTTTGATCTTAAATAGAACCTAGCAATCCCTCCCTTGGTCCCAAGTAACAGTGACCTCCTAGTCACTGTCCCCAAATTGTCTTTATGTCTTTGAGCCTATGCTGATGTTGTGCTCTCCACCTGGGCGTCCCTTCTCCTCTGTCCCACTGGTGGGGCTCAGAGACCTCATCTTGCATGAAAACTCCCCCATTCCACATCTGTGTAGTTGCTCACAGCATGTAACTTATGCTTCTCTGCAGCACTTAGTCCAGAGTGGAAGCAGGCATGGCATGCCTCCCTCATCAGTCTCTGAGCATATGGAAGGCATCCACGTCTGGCTCTCTGCAAGTCCTAAGCCAGTGCTGGACATGGGTAAGGACTGATTCTAGGCAATGTGATCCCCATCATTCTCGAGTGCCACGGTGACCTTATGTATTCAGGTGTGCAAGGTGATCCACATGCAGTCGCACGAGCCACCATGACCCATGTATATTCACGTGTCTCAAGGTGACCCTGGACATCCACACGTGCCAAGGTGATCCACATGTATGCAAGTGCACCGAGGTGATCTTACGCATCCCTGTGCATCAAGGTGATCCATGTGTTTTCATGCTGATCCTAAGAGAAGCCTTGCAAGCTAGAAGGTGTCATTATCTTTTATGACAGACGAGAACCCTAAGGCAAGCCGCTCCGCTTTAGTCCCCTTGGCTGGGAAGTAGAGGAGCTGACTTGGACGCAGGCTGCTTGGGCTTTGAAATCTGTGCTTTTTCCATTCCCTATGGGACCTAAGAAATATTTGAACAATAAACCAATAAATGAATGACTGTAAAGAGGGTGACAATAGCCATATGCCATGGTGGTTAAAAACAAGAAAGATTCGGGTTCAAGTTCTACACTTACAATCTTAGGGAAGTTGCTTTTCTTCTCTGCCCTCCCCACCCTCCCATAACATGCTGTGATTCAGGCAATTCTGGGGTACCCTCTAGGACCCAGATGGGCAGGCAGGGCCTCCCCAGCGGGGAGGAAATAGCCATGAGGCTGAGGTGGATGCAGTGCGGGAAGTCCAGACAGCAGCTGAGACAACCCTTCAGGCCTGCACGATGAGCATCTCAAGATGTCTGCAGCGCTCAGCGCCACCAGAGAGGGAGCCTGTTGAAACGATTTATATCCCACCTGCCAACTGATGGCTTCATCACAGTGCCCCCTTCCTTTGACTTTCCTCGCTAACCACATTTGCATGTCCCAAAGAGCCTCAAAGTGTGGGTCAGAGTGGCTCGGCTGGGCAGCTGGCTGTCCCAGGAGAGCCTGGGAATTAACAATGAATCTCGAAGAGAACGGCTCCTGCTGCTCCCCTAACGCTCTGCTCCCAGCCCTGGATGCCAAAGAGCCTTGTGGGAAGGTGCCAGGCTGCTCGGGGAGTCAGCAGCTGGGGCTTTACTTGGGGTGCCTGTAGTCTGGGCCTGGTCTGAGTGGTCAGTGGCCCAGTAGCACCTACATAGTGGGCGAGAGCTGCCCTTCACTCTCCTGTGGGAAAGGCACCAAGCTCCTTGATTCTCCCAAGGGGCAAACTTGGCAAAAGGATTTCTGGCTCCAATGTGAACAGGATGAGGGGTCAGTGAGCAGAGATGGTTAACACGGTGCTCTTCCCGGGGGCCTTCAATGCCCGCCCACCAAGCCCAGGTCACCCAGTGGACAGCTCCTGTTAGTGATACATTATGATAGAAATCATTCCAGTATGTGGGACTCCTGCACTGATACCCTTTAAGCCCCAAATGTACTATAGCCAGCAGCAAAGGGATGGGAAACCCAGGCCGAAGGATGAGTTTGTTCTTCCATCTATCCATTTATTCAGCTGCTAGAATACTCTATCCTGAAATTGTTATATGATTGACTCTTTCCCAATATTTGGATCTCAGCCCAAATGTCACTTCCTCTGAGAGGCTGCTGACTACCCTTTGTAATGGGGTCCTGGCCCCTGCAGCCCACCCTGCCACTATCACATCTCTGAGTTTTGTCACTGTCATAGCACTCCTCAATAGCTGAAGTGCTCTCGTGTATTTCTTTGTCTGCTAGTTTGCTGTCTGCTGTGCCCACTGGAAGTAAGTTCCGCAAGAATAGGAATCTCCTTGCTTCTGCATCCCCGAGTGCTCGGCACTGTGCCTGGTCCATAGCAGACCCTCACCATCCAACATTTACCATGAACCTCTCAGTTGTCAGGCCAGTGCTAGGGCTCCACCTCGGCCTGGTACCAGCCCTCAGGAGACCCCAAGCTAGCTAGAGAGTTTGGGGGAATGGGGTTAGGGCCGTGTATTAACCACGTGTTTCTGATGCTTTGAGGTGGGCCTTGTTGACACTGGAGAAAGTGCCCCTCCCTGGGCTCTCCAGCTCTGAAAGGTACTAAATAATTCGCCCCTTTCATATGTCAACCAAGTCAGGGGGCCCAACCCCCAACCTCCTATTGGTTTCTCAGAGGGCTCGCTCATGCTCGGCCACCTTCCATCTGTCTTCATCACTCCGGGGCCAGGTGCCTAGACATGAGTGTGGCCCTGTGCCTCAGAGTCTGCTGCAAAGATTCAAACATGGCCAGTCCTGAGCCTGCCTATGCTGCCTTGCCCCTTCTGTTGAAATCACAATAAAGATGTCTGGCTCCCACCCCCGACCCCCAACTCCTGCTGCCTCCTGGCCCTGTGTGGCTGATATGGTCCCCACCATTGGAACTGTCAGTAATGAACCATCTCTTTAATGGCAATTCTCTCCTGATCTATTGGTCTCACTATAGTGGACTGAAAATAAACTAGCATTTAAGACCAGGTGCGGTGGCTCCCACCTGTAATCCCAGCACTCTGGGAGGCTGAGGCAGGTAGATGCCCTGAGCTCTGGAGTCTGAGACCAGCCTGAGCAAGAGTGAGATCCCACCTCTACTAAAAATAGAAAAACTAGCCAGGCATTGCGGTGGGTGCCTGTCCCAGCTACTCAGGAGACCGAGGCAAGAGGATCATTTGAGTCTGAGAATTTGAGGTTGCTGTGAGCTGTGATGATGCCACAGCACTCTACTAGGGCAACGGAGTGAGACTCTGTCTCAAAAAAAAAAAAAAGAAAGAAAAAGACAAGGTGTTGTTTAAGATATTGCATCCTCATCTATAAGTGAAACATGTTTGTAATTTCTCTTTATAACAATATATTTTCTCTAATTTCAATATCAGGTGTATCCAGATTAGTAGAATGATATTGAAATATTTCTTTTATTGTTTATAAGATTTCTGGAATTACTTGTTTTGTAAAATCATTGTGGTCTATGAGTTTATGATGGTTTGAACTTTGTTACTTAATTCAATTCATTGCTTAATTACTGTTTTCCTATCAATGATTATACTGTGGTTAATATGTTACTATAGCAGTATTCCCAGATAGCTTTTTGTTTGTTGGGAGGTTGGGCTTTGGGGGGGGCAGAGTTAATACTTTGCATGAAATATCTTATCTTATAACAGTGAAATTACTTTCTCTTTTGTTTTGTGATTTTTTTTTGAGGTAAATTTAAGTTTTTGTGTGAGTAGTACTATTATACCTATCTTGAGTGTCTTGCTTGTACTGTATCACATCATACCTTTGTTTAATTCTTAATAAACTGTTCACTTGTTTTAAAAAAAAAAAAACAAACCCTGCATTTAAGGCTGTGAGGGTAAAGGCAGGTCTGGGGCTGGGATGACTTGGGGGAGGGCATGGGACTCACCTGTGGTCTAGTGTCTGTGGGGGCTGCACCAGTTGGATGGGGAGGCAGTGGTTCTTCTACCAGTGGTGCTCAACCTTCCTAATGCCTCCTAACACCGTGACCCTTTAATGCAGTTCCCCATGTTGTGGTGACCCCCAACCATAAAATTATTTTCGTTGCTACTTCATAACTGTAATTTTGCTACTGTTATGAATCATACTGTAAATATCTGATATGCAGGGTGCATTTTCATTGTTACAAAGGGGTTGGGACCCACAGGTTGAGAACCACTGTTCTAAGCAAAGGGCACAGCCCAGGCAAAGTCTTGGCAGCCTGGATGGAGTTGGAGCTTTCTAGTAACTCAAATGGCCCCTGTGGCTGGAGCAGAGCAGAGAGGAGCACAGCACGGGAGGCAGGAGCAGGAGGGGGACCAGAGCCTAGAAGACTTGGGATGAAGCAGCGTTTGCCATTGAGGGAGCCACTGAGTGCACGGTCCCTGCATGTTTCTCCTCTGAGCTAGAGGCCACCTGGCTGCTGTCATATATGTGGGATGCTGACATACATGTGGCCCTGTCATAGATGTGGGATGAGGGTCCCGAGGTCCCAGCTCCTACTCCCTCAGTTCTAGCCTGGACCCACCTCAGCCCACAGCACCCTGCCCCCTCTTCTTTGCTGGGCCCCATAAACTGAGTCACACTTGCCCATATTCTCTTCCCAATCCCAGCACACAAGAGTGGGAGGCAACGAGCTGATGGAATGATTTGGTAGCTGTTTGGAGTCACCATTTCATATGATACCCACGAGCTCAAATCCCTGGGGATTCTGAGTTTAGTACCAATTTCCTGGGAGCAGTGTGGTAGGGAGGAGAGCAGGGCCACGAGGGAGGGATGGCAGAGGGGATGTGGCCCAGGTCAGGCACTCAGGGGCCTATTTGGATAGACTTGCCCATCTTCCTCTCCTGCTGTCTCCTGTGGGCCTGCTCTGGACTCCAGGAGCAGCAACAGGGCCACTCTGCAATGTCTAGAAGGCTGCTAGGCGCATAGGAGGGATCCAGCCTCAAAGGAGGAAACTCCATCTCAGAACAGCTTCAGCCATGGTGCCCCTGGGTAAGGAAATAACCTCACCCTTGACTTTCTGCAGCCTTGGCCTGGAAGCAAATAACAGGCTTTCTGGAGAGATTGCTTGTGGTGATTAACATCTATTGAACATCGGCTCAATTCACTCATTCATTCTTTCACTCATTCCACCAACATTCCCCAGGGCTTATTCTGAGATAGTCATGGCCTAGGTGCCAAATATATAGAAATGCACAAAACATCCTGAATCTGCATCATTAGGGAGTTCAAATTCTGTCAAGGAAACAAATATACTGTTAGTAAGTGACAAATGTCATGGAGCAAAATGGAGTGGATTACAAAAAAGGAAGAAGAAAATGAAAGATCAGGCAGATAAAAAAGAGGGCTTATTAAGGGTATTATCCACATGTCTGAGCAGAGGCCTGGATACACAGAGGGTGGACCGTGGGGCCACTGGGGTAAGAGCCCTCCAGGCAGAGGGGACAGCAGGTGCAAAAGTCCTGTGGTAGGAGCCCGTGTGGTCAGGGAGGAAGATCTGGGAGGCTGCTGGCCGCAGGGGCAGGAGAGAGGGGAGAGTGGACAGGAATGAGCGTGGAGAGGTGCATGTGGGATCCTGTGGTGCCGCATAAGGCTCTGGGTTTTGCCCAATTGCAGGGAAAATCCACCAAAAGAGATTTGGGAGATAGGGAGGGGAAAAGGCTAGTTGATATGGTCTAAATGACATTTTAAATACAATTCATCAGCAGCTTTGTGGAGAAGCTGTGCCTACTGCCATGGGGGAAAAAGAGAGACTGTGTCCCCTCCTCACAGAGTGTGTGGCCTGGCCAACGGGGAGGGTCTTGTCCAGATAGGATGTTTATCATTTAATGGGGACATACCATGTGCTAGATCTTTTGCCCAGTCCTTTTTTCACATAGGCTGTCCCATTTAACCACCATAGCAACCCCTTGACATACATGTTATTTCCCCATTTCATGGAGGAGTAAACTGAGGTATGGAGCCATCAAGTCACTGGTTCAAAGTCACACAGTAGGTGCAGAGTAGGGACTGAGTTTCCAACAGGCTGAAAGCTAGGGTGAGGGGCTTCACCACAGTACCACAGCCATAGCACAAGCCTCAGAGTTCCCTCAGATAGGGAAAGCAGAAGCTGCTGTTCAGGCAGGAGCTCACTGCTGGCCAGAGAGCTCAGAAAAGGCTGTATAGACCAATGTGCTGTGATAGAGAGACGACGTCTCAATGAGAGGCACAGCATGAGCAAAAGTGCAGAGGCTACAAGGGTAGGACACAGTGTCTGCAGGGGGAAGTGGGAGACAGGCTTATAGTGGAGGCGAATGTCATTCGGGAGTCACCCTTCAGCCTGGCCACAGTGGGAGCCACTGAAGGGGTTTGAGGAGAGAAGTGCGTCAGAGTAAGGGTGGGAAAATGAATTGGCAGTGATAGGCAAAATTATGTCAGAGCTGGCAGAGCACGAAGTAAAAGAAGTGGACACTGGATGCACAGCTTGGACTCGGTTCCAGCTCCGCTCCTGGAGAGGACACTGTTGGCGCCCAGCTCCCTTGGACCTAACATTTGATTGTACCAAACTGACCTCCAAACTCCAATGCCAGCACTGCTTTGTCTGAGGACTCTTTCATTCTGCTGGAGTCCCTGCTACCTGCACTAGGACTGCCAGGGACTCAGCACACCTGGAAACAACCCTCAGCTATGGACTACAAGAAGTTGGTGCATTAATACCCTGGCTTCCTGAGAATTTTTGAGTGTGTGTCCCCAAGTTTCTCAGTGCACATCCCTGAGTTGCCCAGAAGGAGTGAGCTCCAGCTCCCACTGTGGCGACTTCCTTGATAACACACTCTATACTGTCTCACCTTCCCAGTCTCACTTCCTCACTCTTCCACTGGGGTTTCCTGGAATCACTCCTCAAATGTACTTTTTGTACTTGAATCCTTTATTGAGATTGGTTTCTGGAGGAACCAGAATAAAATAACCACTTTTTAGCTATTGAGTCTTGGTTGAATTATTTCACTTTACGATGCCTCAGTTTCCTCATCTATGAAATGCAGATAAGGATAATAATTCCTCAGCCTCTCGCATGTAGTAAGCTCTTAGCAAATGTCTGCCAAGATGGTTTCAAAACAGATGAGGCAGACATGGGAAAGAGGCTGGTGCCTGAGAGCAGAGGGGGACAGATGCAAGAGAGTTGGCAGCTGAGCAGGGAGGGAAGGAGCCAAGGACACAGCCAAGTCTGCTGCCTAGAGAGCTGGAGAGAGGAGTGCCGTTTACAGCAGCCGGCGGAGGAACTGGGTTTGGGGGAAGAGAGTTCAATTTTAGAGTCAGAGTGTTTTCAGGTGCCAGACAGCCATGTGCAGACATGTAGCTGGTGGCTGGGACAGAGGGACTGAGCAGGAGGGGGACAAACATGCAGCAATGTGGATTTGGGAGTTATCTGGAAGGAATGAGAGTTGCTACTATGGGACTTGAGTGGGTAGGGGAGATGAAGAAGAGGTGAAGGTGGCAGGGAGGGAGGGATTGGTGAGTCAAGGTCTTCTGAGGGAGCAGGGATGAGGGAAGGGATGGGAACCAGGCTATGGGGAAGGGTGGGAAAGGGGAAATCTTCTTTCTAAGGCTCTGAAGCAATGAGCAGTTCTGACACTAGAATCATGATAGGCCTGTGTCTCCAGTCTGGGTCTTTGGAAGCAGAGCCTGAGACAGGGATTTGGTGCTTCACTCAATGTGTAATGATTGATTGAGAAAGGAGAGGGGAGTGAGGGGAGAAGGACAGGGCAGGTCAAGTCTCAGCTGGATATTTGCTTCAGCCTCATCTCACTGGGAACTCTGCAGCACAAATTAGACTTCAGGATTGGTCCCACCTTGAGGCAAGGGGGGTGATCTCTTATACTCAATAGTCACGCAACTCTCTGACATTGGCTTCTGATGAACAAAGGGGATTCTGAAGATAAAGGGGCATCTGTGAGCCATTAGCAGCTAATATAATACTCAGCAGTAACTGAGAGGTAGGGCATTGGCCCAGAAAGGGAATCTAGGTGGGGCACCAACAACATCCAAAGCAGCCTGGGGTGAGTCTGATTTGGCTGGATCCACTCTGGCCTGACCAAATGACCTTTTATGTAGTAACAAATGCTTATTCTTTTCACCCAAAGCAAACATGAGATTCACTTTGGCAGAAGGTGCAAACAGAATCTGGAGAGTGAGTTTCTAGTCTGTTTTTAATCTCTATCATGGGAGCGTAGGTGATATTTGATCTTCACCCAGATCGTTTGGCTAAGTCAGGAGCCCAGGGCCCCAAGATAGACTGTAACTGGTGTTCTGTAAGCCCTGACCACACATGCCAGGCACTGTGCAAGGGGTTTTGCTTGCACTGTCTAATGATCCGTGAGAACGATGATTTATTATTCCCTTTTACAGGTGAGAAAAAACTGCAATTCCTTTGCCCAAGATCAAGCAGCTAATAAGAGGAAAAATGGAATTGAGCCCAAGTCTGTTTGACTTCAGAGCCCAAGTTCTAACTGCTTCCCAGCCTTGCAGCTTAGTAGCTAGGGTGTGGGGACACTAAATTGAATTTGGCTTGCCAGGACACAAAGGAGCCAGCTAGCCCCAGCTCTTAGAAACTATAATCCAATCCCACCCATCCCTCCTCACCCCATCCCACTCTTGGTATTTCAAAAAGAAGCAAGCAAGAAAAGGAAGGAGGAAAAAAAATGTTACCAAGAACCATTCAGGCTGAGGCTCTATGTGCTTTACTGGTGCTGAGCTGAGATGCCACCTACAGGTTCTACACCCTGAGAGAGGCCCGGGGGTTCAGCCTGGGTCCCCAGAGGCAGACTACGGTCTGTGTGCATGCCTCTCTCTGGAGAGTTTCAGGACACTGTGCAGACCCCTGATCTGGCTTTCCCTCTGAACCTAGCCTCTGATGAGGGGACCTAGAAATAGCCCAATTTTGGCTATAAGATTTTCTTTTTCCTCAAGCCCAGGAAACACTTCCCATTGTCCTGGAAGAACCAGAAGGCTGCCTTCTAACCAGGAAATTATCCTGGTTTGAGCTCTCTGGGCACCAACCCACAATCAGCAAGGAGACTGCTCTGAGCCACAAAAGAGCTCTGGATTGGACTTCTGGATCCCTGGATTCTGGACCCTTCTCTGCCTCAAACTCATTTTGTGGCTTAGCAACCACCAATTAACTCCTGAGGCTGTGGTGTCTGTGGCCTTCCATAAGAGGCTGGTGAGGTCAGTGAAGAAAGGACACAGTAAACGTTGACCTTCCTGCTGCTGCTTGAACCCAACAAGTAGGAGTCCACCTCTGAGCATCTGTGTTTGTGTTCCCTCAGCCTGGAATGCTTTTCCTCCAGTAATCTTCAAATTCACTCCTGCATGTCTTAGGTCCCTGGGCTCACGTGGTGGTAATGGGTAACCAGGGGGATCCAGCCCCTTGGTTCTGGCTGATGGGGTAGAGCAGGACTGGAGGTCTTTTCCCCAGGTTGTGTGTATCTCTAACTAAGCTGCCCCTGTGTGGGGTAGCCTCCAGATGAGGCTGTCTCTGGAAAGGGTCTGAAGTCTCATTAACCACTTGGGTGGGTGGTGGGCGTGGAGGAAGGGTAGTTCAGTTATAGGCTGGTGAGCAATCACTAGATCCTTGTCAGAAGAACGATGTCTAAATGACAATGACTGAATGGTCACAGTCTGGGAGAGCCCTGGCTCGTCAGAGACAGCAGTGTCCTGGAAGCCAGTGGAGCTTCCAGTTTCTGTCTGGCTATCCATAAGCTGTGTGACCTCGGGAAAGCCACCTTATATCTCTGGGACTCAAAGAGTTCACCTTTTAGCTTCAAATAAAGGGTTTATTAAATAGATTTTGTCTCACAAATAATGGAATCCTGGAGTTCTGGTTAGATTCTGAGACACGGAGATACTTAATGGGACAGCACCGTGATTGATTAGTAATGTCTGCCCTGGGTATTGTAAAGGAGACATGCTATTCCTGGTTTTGTGTATCTTTTATATATCTTGTAACTCAGTGGCTCTATAGAGCTAACGGTCAAGAGTGTGTATGCATTGAGGGGAAAGGGCTTGCAAAGATAAAAAAAAATAGGTTAAAAAACTTGGGTCAGACCCATGGAGAGTTTCAAAATAGATGGAGAATGGAAGCTGCTTCAGTGCCCACAAAAAGCTCACTCTAGGCTAACTGTTCTTGCAAATTGAGTTGCTAACCATTAGTGGGTTGTGAAATAAATTTAGTAGCTATACCAATATTTTAAGAACGTGCAGAGTAAACTAGAATAAAATAGAATGAAGTAGAATGTTTTAGATGTTGACACATGTGATAAAGTTAAATGCTGTTTTTTGAGCTTTGGTTTCAGTTACATATGTATATGTGAAGAGGGTCATGATGAATTTTTAACTCTGACTCAGGGTCCAAAACCTCTTGGAGACAATGAAGGAATTGGGTGGCCATATGTGATCTGTGTAGGACAGACCAGGTTCCCACCTACTCATCATCATCCTGGTGTAATTATCTACCATCTCCTTTCATTCACTGTGGTGATTTAAAAATACCTTTAAACATTTTTTCCATACTCTTTCCTTCAAAAGGCAGGGCCTAATTTCCTCTCCCTGCAGTGTGGGCTAGAACTTGCTGCCTTGCTTCTAATGAATAGAATACGGTGAGAGTGACAGAGAGTCCCTCTCAGGCCTGTGTTGTACATGGCATTGCTGTCTCCTCCTTACTCTCTTTCTTGGATCTCTCACACTGAAGAGAACCTGCTGCCACATAAAAGAAAATTCCAGTAGTCTTCCGGAGAGGCCCATGTGCTGAGAAACTGAGACCTCCTGCCAACAGCAACATTAGCTGTCTTGGAAATGGATCCTCGCACCCCAGGTGAGCCTTCAGATGACAGCAGCCCTGGTCAGCTTCTCACTTGCAACTTCATGAACCTCCCAGCTAAGCCATTGCCAAACTCCTCACTCACGGAAACTGAGAGATAGTAAATGTTTGTTGTTTTTAGCTGCTAAATTTTAGGGCAATTTGTTACACAGCAATTGATGACAAACACACTCTCAAAGTCATCCCTTATGGTTGAAAGATTATATGGTTATTCTATATAGAAGGGACCTCAAATATTCTGTGGGGTTTCCAAGAGTCACGGAGAATGAGACAATTGCAAGGAGATGGGGGAGGGCCAAAGTTGCCTTTGTTTGCCAAAAAGAAAGGATGAGTAGAAGAGTAAGTCCTGAACATGACAGAAACAGCCCACATTGCCTGACTAGACAGAAAATCCAGGAGCACTTTGAAAAGAACATGGCATGGTCCTAGAGTGAGCCTAAGCTCACCAAAGTCAAGATTCTCATGATTAAACATTTCCTCTCTTTTTCACAGGACCACTGGTTTGGCAGATCAGTGGATACAGGTTTAGCTCACAGTGGTTTGCGTAGCCCCCTCCTGAGGAGCCCGTACTGGGAGGAATGAACTGAGAGAGGCAGTTCCAGTACAAAACTTTGTCCTGGCTCCAAACTGCCCAGTGATTTCACCAGACACTTGGATAAAGGCACAAAAGATGGGTTTGGCCAAACCTCGAAAGCACAAGTTACATTGATATAGCTGATGCATGATCCAAAACTCTTCCCAGGCAGAATTGCTGGGCCAAAATCGACAATGAAGAAATTTAACAGTAATCAATGTTAAAGTTCGGCACTTGCAGATCAAAAAAAATCAGTGACTCCAGGAACCAGCCCAAGGTGGGTGGACAGAGCTGGCTTGGCAGAATTCCACCTGAAATTATCTGGTCATTTTTATTTGGCCCCCAAGGTCAAAGTAAGCACAAACAACGTGCTGTGGCTACTAAAGCAGCAGACCCAGATGTAGGGTCCGAATTTCATGGAGACTGTGGAAGGAAGGAATGTTCTTCCTCTGCTCCTGGCCCTGGTCACCACACCCTGGCTCCACACTTTATAGGCACAAAGTGTCCAAAGGAGGACAGCTAGCAGTTCATTGAAAGACAGGCATGCCCCTCTTGGTATACAGGAGCATTACATGGACTGGAATAACACAGCTAGCTACAGAAACACACATGTTCCCTGCTTGAGTCTACATTGTACAGTTGAAAACAGATGGAGTATCAGAGCCTGATGTCCTCATGGGGGAATGATGGGTGGCATCTTTGGAAGGATGTGACTGTCTGAGAATTTCTGGGCATCTATCGTGGCAGGAGGAAGAGCCAAGGTGAGGGGCGGAAGTAACAGGGCCACTAAACAAGGATCTTAAACGGGAGAGGTGTCCTGACAGGTGAGCTCATCTGTGGGTAGTTGGGCTCCCTATCAGTGGAGTGAGCAAGGAGAGGGGAGTGGAGCAGCGTCTGGTCTCAAGCAGGAGACTGGTCCACAGGTCTCTCCTCCTCTCCAGCTTCTGCAAGGGGCTTCCCCTTGGTAGGAGCAGGGTCCTTGGTTGGGGAGGTGGGGGCAGGGATAGCAGAAAAGAGAGGAGCAGAGAAATCTGGGAGGAATCAGCCTGGGCCACTCTGCCATGCACACACACACACACACACATACTCGCACTCTTGCTTACATGAGTGAGCCCTCACACAGATACACATTCATGCTCATACACAATCTCAGGTATTCCCATCCACTATCCACCTGCCTACGCAAGTCCCCACCTCACACACTCACAAGCATGCTCCCAGCATCTCCTATACACACGTTCACATGTAGACATGTTCACACAGGTACACACAAGTGCCCATGCACAGGAAGGCCCTCCCTGAGCTCAGATTACTGGGAAACAGACTCTGAGATGGCAACTTGCATGCGAGGGGCTTACCAGTGAGAGTTCTTGGGAACAGCGCCTGTGGGGGATTGAGGAAGGTGGGCTCAAGTAGAGAGAGAATTTGAGCTGCAGGGTGGATGCAAGGGGCGGGGTGGCCTCAGCCCATCCCCACGGAGTTCTGAAACTGGGATGGCCCTTTAGGGATGTCCAGAATTAAAGTGAAGAGGCTGTGACTTTCTTTTTCTTTCAATGAAGACAGGGTCTGGCTCTGTTGCCCAGGCTGAAGTGCTGTGATGTCAGCATAGCTCACAGCAACCTCAAACTCCTGGCTCAAGAGATCCCACTGCCTCAGCCTCCTGTGTAGCTGGGACAACAGGCGTATACCAAACACATGGCTAATTTTTCTAGTTTTTGTGGAGATGAGGGTCTCACTGTGCTGCCCAGGCTGGTTTTGAACTTCTGGCTTCAAGAGATCCTCCCACCTCTGCCTTCCAGAGTGTTGGTATTATAGGTGTGAGCCACCCACTGTGCCCGGCAGGCGGTGCCTTTGCATGTCTGCATGGACCAGCCACTGGGTAGTGGGAGGGGAAGTGTATTTGGGTGAGGTGGCTCCCTCCAACTGAGGGCAACTCTCAGAGAGGGATTCAGCTCCTTGCCACCAGCAGGCAATCTTCCTGGTAGTTGGAGGATGTGTGTCTTAGTCCTGAAGGGGGATTTGGGTAGCACCACCGCATCTGCTATGTGCCCATGGGGACGCACACCTGCACACACAGGCCTGGCTGGAGTTCTCCTCCCCAGCCCTATGCACTCCTGTTCCTGGGAGGCAGCAAACAGAGGGGCCTTGAAAGAGAGGCCACCTCCCTGATGATGGGAGGGAGCAGTCTGCAGGCCCGGGTGCCCAGGACAGGAATGGAAGGAGAGGCCAGCGGTGGCCCAGAAAGGTCATGCAGTTTCTTCCTCTATAGTCTCACTGGAACATGACGTTTCAGGCTCCACCATACCTGCACCTAGGGTGGCCCCTGAGGCAAATGCCCTCTCCCAAGATGTGCTCCAGCCCGACATTACTCTCCCTCCCTGCTCCCTCTGGAAAGCTCTCTGGGGTGTCACCACAGCCCGCTCCTAGGGCCAATCCCACAGCTTCCTGCTTGCCCTCAGGTAACCAGCCCTTAGGGTCAGAGAGCAGCCTGACTCAGGCTGTGTCCAGTGTGTGATGTACACGCCAGCCTTTGCGCACAGCGCCCACCCTCTCCACCCTTCTTCATGCTTAGAGGGAGGGAAAAAGAGAGAGTTGGCTGCTGTTTTTCCTCACACTGCTTACCTGTCCCCACTTTTGGGCTATTGTTTTGGATACCCCAGGCCAAGGATAAGCCAGAGTCCCCCTAGAGTGCATATGGAGGCTCCCTGGGGACTTAGGCATGGGGACATCAGACTTGCAGTCACCTTGATCTGAGAAGTCAACTTGCCACTTGAAGGCATTAATGTGATTCATTCCAGGGAATCTGGAGCCTGTCTCCAGAGTCTTGCTGTCAGTCCCCTGTTCCCCGGGCAGCCCTGGCAGCAACCTCCTCTTAGGGGGTGATGCCCTGTGCATGTTGAGACCACAGGAAACACACGCACACACCCCACATCGCCTCATGAGTACTCCCCCAGGCCAGGTAGCCATCTCGGCTGGGCAGGGCCTGGGTTTCTGAGTGTCCTAACCATGGGGACCACATCTTACTGTCTTGAAGGGGAGGCCATCACAGTGTAGCCCCAGCATTTCAAAGAAATCTCCATGCACTTCCATCGCTCTGTCCTCTCTCATACCCTTGACCTAGCAAAGGAGCCTGAGAATCACAGCACTGGTTCTCAAAAATTTCCCTTACGAAATCTGCCCCTGGTGACTGGTCGCGCCCTTTTGAGTGTCTAATATCTGTAGTTTCAGTGTCTCCCAGACTCCCTCAAAATTCCTATTTTAATGTCTCCTTGCTCCAGCATGGCACGAGGGCCCCTGGGATGGAATGCCAGCTCTGCCTTCACTGCAGATGGGACCCTGGGTGGGTTCGGTCCTCTTTGTATCACTCACCCTATCTGTGAAAAGGGGCGATAAGCTCCCAGGTCCACACGGATAACACGTGTAGAGGCACCTGGCACAGTCGGTCTCCATCAGCTTCAGGCCTCTAGCTCCAACCTTGATGGTGTGCAGCTCGGAGCTCACCCCCTCCCTGGGGCCTGTTCCCTCCTCTCTGTCCCCAGGCCCTTCTCTACTCCTGGAATAAATCTGCTCTGCAACCGTCGTCTGAACTGTGTGTGATTGATAAATAGCTCTATTGGACCAGGACGGCAGCCGTGGACCAATCGGGATGGCAACGGCCATGAAGGAGCTGGGAATGCAGAGCTCAGGTTGGGCTGAAGAAGCAGGGCCCTGTCCTGCTCTACTCACAGCCACCACTCTGGGGACCAGGTGGCACACTCCTGCCACTCTGCAACCACTTTTGTGGGGGGTGGAAGCTGGGAATGAGAAATCTGGGAGCTTTAAAGTATCCTTGGTGATCTGCCTCCCTTATGCTCATTTTCACAAACAAGGATGCTGAGACCCAGAACAAGTGAGCGACTATATTGGGGCACCCAGCTGGTAAAAGGCGGACTTGAGAGTCTAAGCTGGGCTCTTGACCTCCAGGTCAAGGCTCTGCCTCCCAGCCCATGCTCCTTACCCCCTGGCACCCCAGCTAATATGCTTCCTCCCCTCCTACGAATGTGATTTGCCAACAGTGTTTTCCCGTCCTCTGCCACTCTTCTCCCTTCCAAAGTATCCAGAAAGGGAGGCATGTTTTGTGACCCCGGATTATGGGAGCTCAACGCTTGGATGCTTCACTTATTGGCTGTGTGGGCTGAGGGGATTTACTCAACTTCTTTGAGCCCCAACTCCTCATCTGTAAAATGGGGCTAATACGAACTGTAGCTACCTCATAGCATTGATGTGAGGTTACATAAGAGAGCGAGAGCCATGTATTCAGTACAAAGCTGGTGCAGTAGAAGCGAAATTTTGGCCATTACTCTTACTAGTTGGGGTCTTCAGGGCTGCCCTGATTGGCTGGGCAGTTTGTGCACTGCTCAAAGGGACCTGGCAGGTGAGCAAGTGGGGCTGAAATGCAGCCTATGATCACTCCCCACACTGTGTATCCTGGGAGCTGCTTCTGCCTCAGGAGGCCCCGTTTTCTACTTCACCTTCCCACAGATGGGGCATCTTTCCCTGACTTGCACAGAGGTGCTGTAAAGTGCAGGACTGCATGCTCCAGTTGTAATTTAGGGGTATCAGGCAAGATTCCAAACTACAGCTCTCCTCTGGGGATCCCAGTGCCCAAATTCCACCATTCAAGCTTCCCTTGGGTCTCATGGTCATTTGCAATGTTCCTGAAATCCCATTTAAAAAGAAGCGTCCTCAGGCACAATAATACCCTAAAAATAATAACCCCTTATCATCATTTCCATTATCATCTTCACCGTTATTCTAAATCTTGAATGGATTAGCCTTCTTCCAGTGGAGGGCAGGATAAGCAGTCAGGCTGGGTGGGGGAGGAGAGAATGGGGAGGAAGCCACAGGGCGGGTGGGGCAGGGGCCACCGAGGCTCAGCTTTCTGCCTTTGTAACTCTGCCTAGGGTCACCCCAGAGGAATGAATGCAGCCAACTGGTGCAGCAACAGCAGCTGCAGCAGAAACTCTTCTGATTTACTGAGAAACCTCACTCCAAGGAGCAGTATTAATGCCAGTGATAAACCTGGTCTCCCCGGAGCACCTCCATTTTAAGGGGCGTGAGAGACACATTGCAAGGGAACCAGTCTCAAAGGTAGGATTGCAGGCATGGCAGAGGCCACATGGAACAGCTGATGGGGCCCTTGGTCTTTCAAATCACACACCAGGGGGGCTGCCAGTGTCACTCAGTGACGAAAGGTCTGCCTGGCATTGCAGAGGAGTGGAGTGTCTTAGGCCAGGTCCCCCAGAAACCCACCCCCACACGAGCATTCTTGTACAAGGGATTTACTAAGAAAATGCTTCTGGGTGAAGCTGGGGGAGAGCTGGGGACAGGGGAAAGGAAGTGGAAGAGGAAGCCAGGCAAGGGTGTGATCTCAGGCAATGTCCTGGGATGGTAGCTGCAGCCAGCCCCCTCCCCCAAAGCTCTGAGTGTTAAGTTACACCTCAGCATTTGTCCCCTCCTGGGTAAAATGTTTTTAAACATCAGCCAGTTCCCAAGCTGGCCTGAGATACATGGATACATGGAGCCCCAGAAGGTGAAGGGTTGCTCTGCATTTGGCCAGGGGCTAAATTGTCCTCAAAGTCCTAACACAATGTAATAGATTAATAGTGTACCCCTCAAATTCATATAAACCCAGAACCTCAGAATGTGACCTTCTTTAGAAATAGGGTCTTTGGATGTGAGGGCGATCTGGCTGCGACATCTGTCACCCCATTGATTGCCAGGGTTGATTCGGCTGACCTGGCTGGCTAGGCGGGTGTCCCCTTCCTCCCTCACCGCACCATGTGCGTCCCTCCCGAAGCTGCACTCGGCCGAAGAGGACGACCTTCCCCGATAGAGGAAGACCGTTCTTTGGTCAAGGTATATGAGTAGCTGAGCTCCCCTGCTAGAACCTCCAAACAAGCTTTCAAGAAATAGGGTCTTTGTGGATGTAATTACTCCTAATAAGAGGAAGAGGAAGATGCATCCAGGGGAGAAGCCACATGAAGATGGAGGCAGAGATTGGAGTGACAAATCTACAAGCCACAGTGTGCCAAGGATTGCTGGAAAATACCAGAAGCCAGAGTAGAACCATGGAACAGATTCTCCCTCGAACCCTCAGAAGGACCCAACTCCGATGATACCTGGATTTGGTTTTCTAGCTATAGAATTATGAGAGAATAAATCTCTGTTTTAATCCCTCTGGTTGGTGCTAATTTGTCACGGCAGCTCTAGCCGATTAATATGACAGGAGTCAAGGGGGGTAGAGGTCAGCCCACCTGTGAGTCACAGGGTAGGCTGCCACTCCTTCCTTCTCTGGCACCACGGGCAGGCCCCTCCCAGCCGCAGAATGCCCGAGCCTACCCCCACCGCTGTGGTACCCTCTACCCAAAGCTGGAGAGGACTTTATCCCCTCTGGATCCCCCAGACCCTGAAACATAGGAGCTGGGGAATGCCTGGGTACCCTTAGCATGGAGGTACTAAGGCCCTCACTGGATTTTCTGTGGGTGTAGAGCAAGTATATTAGAGCTCCCCAGAGAGACAGTACCCTTAAGATGTGTACAAATGTAGAAAGAAATTTATTTTAAGGAACTAGCTCATGAGATTATGGAGGCTGCAGGATCCAAAATCTGAGGGTCCAAAATCTGAAGTGTGGCCAGCAGAGTGGAGACCCAGGGAAGAGCCAGTCTGCAACTCAAGTCCGAATGTTGTCTGCGAGCAGGACGCCCTTGTGCTGGGGGGAGGCTAGTCTTTGTTTCTATTGAGGCCTTCAACTGATTAGATGAGGCACATTTTTCATATTGGAATTACATCTGCTTTATTTAAATGTCATTCATTTGAATGTTAATCTCATTCAAAAAAGCTCTCAGAGAAACATTCAGAATGACGTGTGACCACGCACCTGGGCACTGTGGCCCAGCCAGGTTGACACATAAAATTAACCTTCACAGAAGCTTTTTAGCTTGATTGTGTCCCATTTATTTACTTTTGGTGTTGCTGCAATTGCCAAGAGAATCTTCTTCATGAATTCTTTTCCTAGGCCAATTTTGTCAAGAGTTTTCCCCAGATTTTCTTCTAGATTTTTTATTGTTTCGTGTCTTAAATTTAAGACTTTTGTCCAGAAAAAGCTTCTGCACAGTAAAGGCACCACAACTAAAGCTAACAGATAGCCTTTAGAAGATATTTGCATGCTATAAATATGACAAAAGGCTGATAACTAGAATCTACAGAGAGCTCAAATTAATCAACAAGAAAAGATCAAACAACCCCATTTATAAGTGGGCAAGAGACTTGAACAGAAACTTCTCTGAAGATGACAGATGAACGGCCAATAAACCATACTCATCAACCCTAATCATCAGAGAAATACAAATCAAAACCGTTCTGAGATATCACCTAACTCCAATGAGATTAGTCCACATCACAAAATCTTGAATCTGCAGATGCTGGCATGGATGTGGAGAGAAGGGAACAGTTTTGTGCTACTTGTGAGATTGCAAACTAATACAACCTCTATGGAATGAAGTATGAAAAATTCTCGAAGAACTATAAGTGGACCTTCCATTTGATCTTGCAATCCCATTACCAGGTATCTACCCAGAAGGAAAAATAAAATCATTTTACCATAAGGATATTAACAATAGATGCTTATCGCAGCTCAATTCACATTCACCAAGATATGGAATCAACCCAAGTGGCAAATGCCCATCAACTCATGAATGGATTAATAAACCGTGATATATGTATACCATGAAGTACTATTTAGCCATAAAAAGATGGAGACTTTTTTTGTGTTTACCTGGATGCAGCTGAAGAACACTTTTCTTAGTAAAATTCACAAGAATAGGAAAAAAGTATCCAATATACCCAATACTAATATGAAACCAATATACTCAATACTAATATAAAACCAATATATAAAAACAACCATAAGCCAACATGAAAGAAAAACTGAAGCATAGTCTTGCAAGGGGCAGGGAAGAGGAGGGGGGGTGATTGGTGGGATCTCACCTAATGTGCACAATGTGAAGGTGTTCGGCACATCCCTTGGGTGAAGGGCTCAACTACAACTTGAACTTTACCTTAGAAATGAAAATAATGTAACCTAAACATTTGTACCCTCATATCAATCTGAAATTATAAAAAAAAGTAACCATCACAGTAAGCAAGTATTATGGTCTCCATTCCAGAGAGAGAAACACTAGGGTCCAGAGAGGGCAAATGATTTTTTCCAGGATCACAAAGTAAATCAGCTGCAATGAGCAATTGTAAAGGAGATTGGGCGGACCATGAGGAACCCTTGGATTCAATTCTCTGCACCGGAATTTTAAATCTGGTGCTGTTATACAGATGTCCTGGATAAGGACAAAAAAAATACCCAGTCTGTATTTGCATTCATGTGGCGCTTGCTGCTTATGTAAGGGTTCTGTGAGACAGGAGAGACACTGCCACCATTGAAGGAGGACACTGCCACCATTGAAGGAGGGTCCTTTTGTGCTAGAAACCGTACTTATGACATTTGATTATTGCTTCACCACTCTCTGAAGTGGTTATCGTTGTCCCCATGTTACTGATGACCAGACTAAGGCCATGAGCCCTAAGGACCCTGGCCAAGGCCACACAGCTCTCAGATGGGGATTTGGGTTTGGATCTGTGCCTGGGACTCCAGGGTTTGCTCCCTGAAGGGGTAAGCCTGCCCACCCACATCACATCACTGGGCCTTCCCAGAAGCCCCATGAGGAAGGGAAATCCGGCCTCCTCTTGGAGCAGGAGCCGCTATGCAGGGAGGTTAACAGACTCACACGTGGCCACAGAGCCAACCAGTGTCCTGCCCAGGACTGCAGCTTCCTCCCCAGCCCCGCTGTTGGGGGGTGGAGGAAATCCCAGTTCTGTCATGACCTGAGCATTCACTGTGTTTGAGGGTCACACATCATCCTATTTAATCTTCCCTGCGACCTACTGTGATAACTAATAGGGATTTAGCATCTTCCATGCACCATGCCATTTACTCCTTCTTATAACCCCAGGAGACAGGCAAAGGACTTTTCCAAGGTCACACAGCTACCAAGTGTGAGGCTGGGCTTTTAGCTCCAGTGGCCTGATGCCAAAGCCCAAAGGCTTAACTACCATCCAAGAATATGATCATTCTTTCATTCATTCAAGAATTTATTGAGTGCACTATGTGCCAGACTCTCTTTAAACACAGGTGACTGACATTGCCACACGTTTCCTTCCCCTACCCCCAACATTCAGAGGAAAATAAGGAGGAGAGTCATAAACTAAGATCAAACTCTCTCACCTTCAAACCTGGTGGGAAGCGAAGACAATAAACAAATGAAGAAGCACTTTCAAAGGCTGGTAAATGTGAAAACAAAACAAAAGAGGCAAGTCTGGGACAAGCCTACTTCTTGGGGGAAACCTCTTTATGGTAGGATCTTTCGAGCAAAGTGCTGAGTGAGAAAGCTGTGTGGATGTCTGAGGAAAGAGTATTCCAGGAATCAGGCAAAGCAAGTTCAAAGACCCTGAGGTAGGAGCAAGGCGATACGTTTGGGGAGCAGAATGGAGAAGTCCAGAGAGACAGGGTGAGGAGGGTCCGAGATAGGTGAGCAAGAAGCACAGTTGCCTTTGCCACAGATGCTCTTGGGTGCTGACAGCCGTTTCTTTCTTCTTAGTGGCTGGCAGAAGCCTGTTTTTGTCCAGGTGCTCCACAACTCAGGGGTTAGTGCTGTTAAGTCTAAGCCAGAAGTTAGACTTTCTATAATAGACCAGGCAGTAAATACTTTGGACAAGCCATATGGTCTCTAGCACAACAACTAAACACATCCATACTCTGGGTGTAGAAATTCTGCCTTAAAAGAAATATTTCACCATAGGGCTCTTCACTTTCCAAAGCACATAAAAAGGGATTAGCTCTAAATGTAGGTACTCAAGTGCCTGGTACCCCTGGTCAATGACCCCTGGTTAGCATGGTAGCAGCCATGGGCAATGCATAATAAACAAATGGGGATGCCGTGTCCCAATAAAACTTTATCTGTACAAGGTCGTCAACCCCTAATCTAGATGAAAAAGAGGGATGGATGATTCTGCTGGAAGAGTGGGTGCCTACCAGAGCCAGAGCAAGTGCTCGTGAAGGTGCCCACCCACCTGCTCACCCACTCTGTCTCCCTTTGCTGTCATGGTGTCAAGCTCCGGCTCCTCCAGTGTCCTCACCAAATATTAGGAGCAGTAGCGCTCTCCTCATTAGGAACAATAGAAGCGACTGCAGGCTACACAGACTGAGCCCTCCTGGAAGAAAAGTTGCCAAGTAGTCTGTGGATGGGGAGTGGGGTGGGGTGGAGCTGAGCTCGGGACCAGGCCTGCAAAGATTCCTTAAGACCCAAAGGCTCATGCACTAGGGCGTCCTCAGCAACATGCCTGCCTATCTCCATTTTGCCCACCTTTCACCTCTTCCCTCTCTGACGAGTGAGAGGAAATAGAGCACAGACAGAAGGGAAGGAGAAAGATTAGAAGAAAGAAAGGAAGGGATGGGAGTCCCTCTCCCCACTCTGGCAGTTCCCCTGGTGAACCGTCTGCACGTGACAGACGCTTATGGCTTTAGACAATGAAACGGATCATTGCCTTCTATTTTAAGCTGGGGTCATTACCCCTCGATTCTGCAGAGGCACATTTGAGGCTTAATTTTTTGTTGTTTGCATATGAGATCATTTCAATTAAAGAGAACTGGAAACATTCCCCTCTATTTCTTTAGCAAACAGAGCTTATTGCCTCCCACCCAGAAAAGAAAAAAAGAGAAGAAAACAAAACAAGCCAATGTCACAATTTTACAAACAAAAAGACTCTTAAGCAGTGATGGGCAGGATCGAGGTGAAAGGACCTTTGTACTTATAGGCATTTTATTAGGAAAACCATATCTGTTGCCTTTTGCTATACGTCACTGAGCAGTGGAACTAATTGAAACCATCTGACACCCAACTCTCACCCTACTTGGCTCCTTGGTGGCACTCAAACCCTTTGTCGGTGTGACTTCATCCCACACAGACTTTTCTATATGTCAGAAAGGAACCAAGTTGGGAGTGGACATAGCTTCCAATTTCTAGTTCATAAGATCACTTAGAGGTGATTGTTACATATGTATTCCCAAACCCTGGCCCATTGGAAGAGAATCTCCAAGGAAAGGGGACCCTGGGAAATGTGGGAAGTTTGGCGTATGATGTAAATTATGTATCAAAGGAGCCTGGAAGGAAGTAGATTGGGGTTTTGAGAGGGCAGGGGGAGCCGAAGGGATAAGACAGCAGAACCCATAAATAAATAAATACCTTGAGATGGGAGAAAGAGCGTACAAGGTAAAAAGTCAGTTCATCATGAAAGGAAAAGCAAGTCAACCCATAAAAAGAAGCAGAGACTTAGAATATCCAAGTCTGTAAATGAAGGAGCCTCAGAAGAAAGTTACCTGTTACCAGGCAATGGAAAAACAGAGACAATCAATCAATAAATAAGCAAGCAAGCAAGCAAGAAGGTGGCATGATGTTTATACTATATTATGTGAAATTAAAGACTAAAAGCACTCAAGAGAACAAAGAGATATATAATCACACAGGACTTTTTAAAGAGAAGATATATTCATAAACATGTATGTATCAAACAACATAGCAACTAAATATAAGGTGCAAAAAATATTAGAGGTGGAGGGAGAATTGTCACAAAATATAAGTCAAGTTGAAGATATTAATATACTCTTTTCAGAATTGGACAGATCCAGTAGACAACAAAAAAGGCAAAGACAGGTGGTGCCTGTGGTCCAAAGGAGTAGGGCACCGGCCCCGTATACCTGAGGTGGCGGGTTCAAGCCCAGTCCTGGCCAAAAACTGCCCCCCCCAAAAAGCAAAGACTTAATGCTCTGCTATCAATTACTGTAGTTATTGACCACAGGTGGCTATTGAGCCCTTGAAATGAGTAAAGTGCAATTGGGATGCGCTGTAAGAGTAAGATAAAAATGTCAGATTCCAAAGACTCCGTACCCCTCAAAAATAGAATGTAAAATATCTCATTAATAATTTTTATATTGATTATTTGTTGAAATAATACTTTAGACATATTGAATTAAATAAAATGTTATCAAATTGGTTTTATATGTTTACTTTTACTTTTTTTTTTTTTTAAGCGTTCACAATTTTTATTAAATCCTAGTCTAATTTAACAATATCTGATTTTATAGACATCACCCCATGGTGAACATTATTTAATAAGTGAAAGAAAAACAAACATCTCACCTAAGTCATTATTTTCTGCAGACTAAGCAATAAGATAACCACACAGAACACTATGTAATAATAGCATACACTTGCTCAGAGTTTTCGTACAAGCCATGTAGCTTATCAAACTATATTTGCTAACATTTTAATACAGTAAGTTTAGTGATTGCAGTTCTCATGTAAGTACCTTATTGACATAACAATATGACAATATGTTGTCATAACAATTTTGACAGTTTCACTAAATTTGCAAATCAGAATATATTCAAGGAAAACAGTGAAGAATAAAATGAAAACTGAACATAAAAATTTATGAAAAGAAAATGAAGTAAAGAAGAAAAAGAGTGAAATATCCTTGCAATGGAAAAGTCAAACAAGTCTATAAATATTTGCTTGGAACAGAACAGAT
>CAUYRH010030646.1:0-42764 GCA_963574655.1 Perodicticus potto
TTCATATTAGGGGTGTATACATTGGATACTTTTTCTTCCATTCTAGAGATACTTTGCTAAGGAGAACATGTTCCAGCTCCATCCATGTAAATATGAAAGAGGAAAAGTCACCATCTTTCTTTAAGGCTGAATAATATTCCATGGCATACAAGTATCAAGAGTCTACCTAACAAAGGAGGTGAAAGATCTCTATAAAGAGAACTATGAAACTCTAAGAAAAGAAATCGCTGATCATGTCAACAATTGGAAAAACATACCATGCTCATGGATGGGAAGAGTCAATATTGTCAAAATGTCCATACTTCCCAAAGCAATATACAATTTTAATGCAATGCCTATTAAAGCTCCATTATCATATTTTGAAGACCTTGAAAAAATATTGCTTCATTTTATATGGAAACAGAAAAAACCTCGAATAACCAAGACATTACTCAGCAATAAAAACAAAGCAGGAGGGATCACGCTAACACATTATATTTTAAAGGCAAATGTTTATTATTTTGGATGGAAGAACTCAAAATTTATCAATACATAGTTGTAGGAATCACATCCAGAAAAAAATCCACATAGAAAGACATGTCCCACTAATACTAAAATAATAATTATAGCTACTATTATAACACTGATACCAGACAAAATGGAACTGTAGGCAAAAACACAAAAAACGTGTTTTTCAAACACAAACATGACATTTAAAAACATTTATGAAGATTATTATGAAAATCTTAGGTTACTGCTAAAATATGATTTTCCTCAGGAAATTTTCTCTGATTACAGAGAAAATACACAGAACGTCTTTTTAATCTAGTAAAAAATAAACTCCATATAAATGTAAAATAAAGCCTCTTTTACAAAATGTATAGGTTAAACATAAAATCATAATGAAAAGTCTGAAATTTAAGACAGATATTAGCAGTGTCATTGAGAAAAGAAAAACTTACACATCAAAAGTAGTACTCACAGGTAAATTTATAGTCTTTAAAATATTTCTTTGAGATCAAAAGTTCTTAAAAGAGGAGTTAAACCCTCAATCAAAAGAGGTTGAAGGGAGAAAATGTAAAAACAGATACTAAAATAGAAAACAAAATTTAAATAACATTCAAATCTTAAGAAATAAGAAATTTTCATAAATCAATAATAGTAAATTATATCCTTCATAACAATAATAAAATATCCCCTTATGAGACAGAGATTAAATAGTATGTGATTGATAAGTTTTATCTTGATTTTAAAGTATTATTTCATACAAATTTTTTGATGAATAAAATGAGACTTTTTCAATGTCTTTGTTGAAGGGTAGCATAACAACAAAGAATAGAAAAATTCACATTAACCAAAATTAAAAATCTTATATAAAGTATTAGCAAATCGAATCTAATGATACATTGATGAAATACTGAGATATTTCACATACAAGTGTTTTAAGAATGATTCAAAATGAGAAAAAATTGTCTATGGCATTCACCTCTTCATAATTAAAGGAGAAAATAGAAACTATTACCCCAATTGATGTGGGTATAAGTGCAGGCATTTAAACATATTTACTAATAATTCATAATAATTCTTAGAATAGGGAGAGATATAAATTTCCCTAAAGTGGAGAGTGAATGACGCCTACCAAACATATTTTTGTCCTTCCTGGACACACAGGTGGATGGTATTTTCCAACCTTCGTCATAATTATAGGTAGCCCTGTGGCTGAGTTCTGTCAAATGTTCACCACTTCAAGTCTAGCCATAAAAGTACTTTCACTCATTACTTGCTGTTAGCTATATGTGACTGCCCAAGGTCACCTTGGAAACTAAAGATTAAAAGTGGCAAATCTTCCACTGACTTAAGTCCCCATATAGCAGTACGGTAGAAAGAGCCTTATACCTATTGCCAATAATAGTTTCTGTGAATAAGTAAACCTTTATTGTAAGTCATTAACATTTTGGAGTTTTCTGTTAGAACAACAAGCATTGCTTTGAATAATGTACTTAATTTGTAAAAATAATCTTTAAAAAAATCCTCTACAGA
The DNA here is from genome assembly GCA_963574655.1 of Perodicticus potto. Classification (NCBI taxonomy): domain Eukaryota; kingdom Metazoa; phylum Chordata; class Mammalia; order Primates; family Lorisidae; genus Perodicticus; species Perodicticus potto. The sequence continues at coordinate 2,020 of CAUYRH010030646.1, forward strand.
AAGCAACATACCTCACTATAAAACATCAGAATTCTATTAAAGTCAGAAAAAAGGACAAGGACGAATAGCATGGCTCCTGATTTAATTCTGTGAAGGAAAACCTACAATGAAATAAAATGTGTAAGAGATATAAACATTGTGAAGACGGAAGATTGAAAGAGACAAAAATGTCTTTATGTTTGTGTAATATTATTGTCAGCATAAAAAATTCAATATAAAATGCAGTCAAATTAATAGAGCTAACAATAGAGCCTAGCATGTTTTCTGGATAGAATATCAGCATAAATATTTAATTTTATTTTTTATCATTGGTAATAAAAAATAGTGATTTTGATTTTTAAAATGCCACTCACCATAATAACATAAATATAATGTATCAAGGCATAAAGCTAAAAAAAAAAGAATGAGACCATATTAAAAATGTGTTTTATTCATCTGAAATCAGGCCTGATGGCAAGGCAAGATAATTCCAGGTAACAGATTGTATGTGTCAACAATAAATATATAGATGTTATCTCTCAATAATATATACATTTAATTCTCATTGCAATAGAACCTTAACAGAACTATTAATTAAATATATCAATAAAAATTTAAAAATTCATATAGAAGAATAATTTTTAAATATGATCTAAATTTATTCCATAGATGGAAACAAGGATGAGATTGGAACCACCATGTATAAGAATTTATAAAACTATACTAATTTATGAAGGCAATAGATGATCTAATACAAGAGGTGGGGTGGGGGAATGAGGGATTAGGGAAAGGGGAGGAGGGAAGAGGATGTTGGGTCATGGTGTATGGTACATCTCTTGGGGGCAGAACACAATTACAAGCAGGACTTTACCTAAAAACCACAATCTGTGTAACCTAATTCTTTGTACCCATGATGAATCTCAAACAATGAAAAAAAGAAAGTTTTAAAAGCAAATAAATAAATAAATACTTCTTTAAGTGGAAAATAAAAAGCTATGCTAATTAACACAGAGTGATATTGGCACAGGGATAGGTAAATGCACCAAGATGGCATAGTAGGGGGCTCAGAAAAACATTGAGGCATACTTGAAAATTTTTTGAGAATGGACATCTTAAACTTAAGTCAAGAGGCTTAGATTACTCAGTAACTAGCATTCTTTGTATATTTATCCTTAAATCTCTCAAGTACACAATATACAAAAAACAAACTTCAGAAGGCTATGTGCCTAAATGTGAAAAATAAAACTTAGAGATATAGACAATATAGATATTTAAGATCTGGAGTCATGGAGGAATTGCTTACATAAGTCGAGAATCAGAAAGCATGAAGAAAAGTATTAGAAATTTGTTTTGTTTTTTTTAACTTAATTTTTATTAAATCATAACTGTATACATTTATGGGTTACCATATGATGACTTGATATACAGTGTGAAATCAAACTGATTAACATAACCATCACCTCACTTATTTTTTGTGGCAAGACATTTATAATATAGTCTAGTTGTTTTGAAATGTACCCTGTGAATTATTCACATTAGTTGAGATCCCACCAAATACTCGCCCTCGACTCCCTCTCACCCCTCCCCTTCCCTCTCCATGCTCTCCCCTCCTTCCTGGACTATATTTGTGTTTTATCATTCAAGTGAATGTGTAAGTGATTATTTATTGGTTTCCTAATAGTATTGAGTACATTGGATACTTTTTTTCCATTCTTGATATACTTTACCAAAAAGAATATGTCCCAGCTCCACCCAGACTTTAAACATGAAAGTTGTAAAGTCTCTATAATTTTTGTGACTGCATAGTATTTCATGGTATACATATACCACAATTTGTTAATCCCTTATGGATTGATGGGCATTTGGGCTGCTTCCATGACTTGGCTATTACAAATTAGGATGCAATAAACATTCTGGTGCAAATGTTTTTGTTGTAAAAGGATATTTGTTCATCTGGGTTGCTCCCTACTAATGAAATTTCAGGATCAAATGGTAGGTCAACTTTTAGTTCCTTGAAATTTCTCCATACCTCTATCCAAAATGGTTGTATTAGTTTGCAATCCCACCAGCAGTGTAGAAGTGTTCCCTTATCTTTATAACCACTCCAACATCTACAGTTTGGGGATTTTGTGATGTGTGCTAATCTTACTGGAGTTAGATGATATTTCAAAGTGGTTTTCATTTGCATTTCTCTGACTATTAAAGATGATGAGCATTTTTTCATTTGTTTGTTTGCCATTTGCCTGTCATCTTCAGAGAAGTTTCCATTCAAGTCCCTTGCCCACAAGGAAATGGGGTTGTTTGTTCTTTTCTTATTGATTAATTTGAGTTCTCTATACATTCTAGTTATCAGACCTTTGCTGGAATCATAACCTAAAAATCTCTTCTCCCATTCTGAAGGCTGTCTGTTGGCTTTACTAACAGTGCCCTTAACTGTGCAGAAGCTTTTTAGCTTAATCAGATCCCAGTAATATATTTCTGGTGTTGCTTCAATTGCCGGGGGGTGGGGGGGGTCTTCATAAAATATTTTCCCACGTCAATTTCTTCAAGCATTTTCCCTGCACTCTCTTCTAGTATTTTTATAGTTTTATGTCTTAAGTTTACATCTTTTATCCAGCGAGAATCAATTTTTGTTAGTGGTGAAAGTGAGGATCCAGTTTCAGTCTTCTAAAGGGCACTGGGCCAGTTGTCCCAGCATCATTTGTTAAATAGAGAATCTTTTCCTCATGAATGTTTTTGTAGGCTTATCAAAGATCAAATGATGATATGTGGCTGGGTTCATCTCTAGATTCTCTATTCTGTTCCATTTATCTACCTCTCTATTTTTGTGCCAGTACCAGGCTGTTTTGATCACTAAAGATTTGTAGTGTAACCTCAAGTCTGGTAATGTGATGCCTCCTGATTTGTTTTTATTTCTAAGTAATATATTGGCCATTCAAGATTTTTTCTGATTCCATTTAAAATAAACTACTGTTTTCAAGTTCTTTGAAGTATGACATTGGTGTTTTGATAGGGATTGCAATAAATCTGTAGATTTCTTTGGGTAGTACAGACATTTTAGCAATGTCGATTCTTCCCAGCCATGAGCATGGTATGTTTTTCCGTTTGTTAGAATCTCTAGCTATTTCTTTTCTCATGATTTCCTAATTCTCATTATAGAAATATTTCACATCCTTTGTTAGATGAATTTCCAGATATTTCAGCTTCTTAGGCACTACTGTAAAAGGAATAGAGTCCTTGACTATTTTTTTGGCTTGACTATTGTTGGTATATATAGAAGCTACTGATTTGTAAGTATTGATTTTCTATCCTGAGACACTGCTGTATTTATGATCACTTCTAAGAGCTTTGTAGTTGAGTTCATGGGGTTTTCTAGGTTTAAGTCATGTCATCAATGAAGAGTGAGAGTTTGATCTCCTCTGACCCCATTTGATTACTCTTGATTTCCTTCTCTTGCCTGATTGTGATAGCTAGGCTTCCATTACTATGCCAAATAGAAGTGGAGACAATGGACATGCTTGTCTAATTCCAGACCTGAGTGGAAATGTTTTCAATTTTATTTCATTGAATATGATATTGGCTGTGGGTTTGCTGTAGATGGCCTCTATCAGTTTAAGAAATGTCCCTTGTAAGCCTATTTTCTTAAGTATTCTGATCATGAAAGGATGCTGGATATTATCAAAAGATTATTGTACATCATTGATAGAAACATAGGGTCTTTGTTTTTATTTTATTTATGTGATGTATTATATTTATAGATTTACATATGAGGAACCAACCTCATAACCCTGGGATAAAACGAAGTTGATCATGGTGTATAATATTTTTGATGTGTCATTGAATTATGTTTGCTAAGTCTTATGGAATATTTTTGCATCAGTATTCATTGATGATATTGGTTTATACTTTTTTCTCTTGGTTGGGTCCTTTTGGTTTGAGGAATCAAGGTGATATTTGCTTCATAGAATGTATAGGAGAGGATTCCTTCTTTTTTTGTTTTGGAATAAGTTATGTAATATGACCTTTGAAGGTTTGGTAAAATTCTGATGTGAACCCATCTGGTCCTGGACTTTTTTTTTTGTGAGTGTTTGTGTAGTTGATCCTCTTTCAGTGATTGATTTAGGTCTATTCAAAATTTCTAATTCTCTTGAGTCTAGGAAGGTGGCATACTTATAGGTATTGGTTCATTTCCTCCAGATTTTCATATTTCTGAGAATATTGTTTTTTATGGTAATCGCTGAGAATTTTTTGAATTTCTGTGGTATCTGTTATTATTTCTCTTTTATGATTTCTGATTGATGTTATTAGAGATTTCATTTTTCTGTTTCTGGTTAGGCTAGCCAAAGGTTTATCATTTTTATTAATCTTTTCAAAGAACCAACTTTTTGCTTTATTGATCTTTTGAATGATTCTTTTGCTTTCAATTTTATTTAATTTGTCTCTAATTTTGGTTATTTCTTTTATTCTGATGGATTTGGGGTTGGATTGTTCTTCCTTTTCCAGTTGCCTGAGATGACCCATTGGGTTGTTAATTTTCTCTCTTTCTGTTTTCTTGATGAAGGCTTCCAATTCTATAAATTTCCCTTTTAGGATTGCCTTTGTAATATCCTATAGGTTTTGAAAATTTTTGTCTTCATTATCATTTTGTTCCAAAAATCTGATGATGTTCTTCTTAATCTCATCTTTGACCCAGCTATCTTTCAGCCTAAGGTTATTTAGTTTCCATGACTTTGTTTGATTATGAAAATTTCTGTTGCTGTTGAGTTCAACTTCCATTCTGTGTTCATCTGAGAACATACAAGGAATAATTTCTTTTTTTTTTTAAATTATTTTTTATTGAGTCATAACTGTGTACAATAATTCAGTCTTGGAGTACAGTGTGTGGGCTTCCCATACAATTGGAGATATTTTTATCAACCTGATTAATATAACATTCGTGATATTTTCTCATTTACTATGTGAAAACAATTTTGATCCGTATTTAGAAGATTTCTCCTGACCCTTCACATATGCACCACAAGTGTGATCTCACCCTTTATCATCATGGAAAATCCGACATTCTCAGTCCCAACCACTTGCAAGACACTCACCATTAGAATGGAGAACATCCCTTGGGTATAATAAGGGAATAATGTATTGAGAGAACCTCTTCCAAGGATAATAGAATAACTCTCCCCTCATTTCCAAGCCAGAGTGATAATTATTGGTATTTTATGCCTCATCATAACCTTCTATAATGTAAAAACTTATACTTTCACACATCTGCAGCATTGTGCTCATGTGGGTACACACCTCAACCCTGTGTAAATCATCAGAGTGATTTCCATGTATCCTAGATGTATGATAAAACATGATGTTGGTTAAATAATCTTTCTAGCAATTGAATATTCTTTTTTTTTTTTTTTTTAGCCCTCGATAGAGTGCCATGGCTTCACAGCTCACAGCAACCTCCAGCTCCTGAGCTTAGGCGATTCTCTCGTCTCAGCCTCCCGAGTCGCTGGGACTACAGGTGCCCGCCACAATGCCTGGCTAGCAATTAGATATTCTAATATGTATTCTCCGATGGTTACCACTCCTTTAATTCATAGAATGAGATTTTTAAGAAACCAGGAATATACCTGTGTTAGGTAAATGTGTCAAAGCACAAGAATTTGGTATTTTGAAAAACAGTAATTACAGCAGTATGTCTCTTTAGGAGGCATGCATGACCACATCCCTTGCAATAACCAGATGAGCCTAAACATCAAAATTATTATTTCCCAGAACATATTTTCAGTTCCATAGTACTCAGTCTCCATCTCTTCCTACTGCTCTGTCCCCAGGCAAACACAGCATTTCTACCATCATACATATGTTGGAGTTCATGTTCAATATATTTACTTACATGGAATCATAAAGATTTTTATTTTTAAAGCTAGAACTGGCTTCTTTCATTCATCTTATGAATTTTTAGATTTATTGATTTTGTTGCATATATCAAAACGTTATTCTTGTTTTTATTGATGAATAGTATTCCTGCGTAAGGTTATTCCACAAATTGTAGCATCCGTTCACCTACTGATGGATAATTGGGTCATATCCAATTTGCGCCTTTTGTAAATGAATATTTGTGAATAAATCTGTTATGCTATCTCTAACAGTATGATCAAAATATTTCTGATTGTATATGAAGTAAGCACATTATGCTCCATGATTGCACCAATGTACACAATTATGATTTAATAAAATTATTTTTAAAAAAAGAGAAAATATGCTTGCTTTCTACAGGATAAGTGCTTAGGTGATTAATGGCTGGATAATATAGTAGATGTAAGATTAACATTGTAAAATATTGTCAAACCATTTTAAGTGCTTGTACTTTTCTTTATTGCCACCAGTAGTGTATGAGAGTTTCATCCTCCACAAATTCACAGTTACTTAGTATGTTCCGTCTTTTTTACTATGGTCATTCTCACAGGAGTTAAGTAGGATCTCATTGCAGTTTTCAACTACACTTTGCTAAAGACTAATGAGACTGAGTTCTTTATTTTTATTTTTTATTTTTTTTATTAAATCATAGCTGCGTACATTAATGTAATCATGGGGTACAATGTGTAGTCTGAGTTTCTTTTTATGTGCTTATATGACATTTGTGTGTCTTCTGTTGTGGAGTGTCTTTGCACATTTATTACTGAAGTGTCTATTTCCTTCTTTTTCTTTTCTTTTTTTTTTTTTTGCATTTGGTCCGGGGCTGAGGTTTGAACCTGCCACCCTTGGTACATGGGGCCGGCGCCCTACTCGCTGAGCCACAGGCGCCGCCCATGCATGAGTGTTTGTTTCCTTAATGAGGAACATTACATGACATTTTAAAGTCACTTACCAAGTTTGCAATTTTGAAATATTTTTTCCCAGTCAGTTAATTGTCTTTTCATTTACTCAACAGTGCCTTTATATAGAGACTGTATGATTTATTAAACTAATAAAAATAGATACTACACACAATCTTAGCCAAAAGGCCAATAATCAATCAATAGCGTGTTTGGAAAAGGTGAAGTTTTATATTTAAGGAAATCCAATTTATTCATTTCTTCACTTATACTTTGTGTGTGTTGTGTCTCATGAAATCTTAGCCTAGCTCAAAGTTATAGGATTTTTCATGTATTTTCTGGTAGGTATTTGGGGGCTTTATATTTTATATTTAGATCTTTGATCAATATTGTGTTTACTTTTGTATTTGGTAATATGGATGACAGTTTATATTCGCGAATATGGGTATTCATTTGTCCAAGTACAAATTTATTGAAAGGACTATCTTGTATCCACTGAGTTTGCTTTTGCGTCTTTGCCAAAAATCAATTGTCCATGAAAATACAGGTGTATTTTGAGATTCTTTATACTGCTCTTTGATTTACATGGTCTGCATCTTTACCATAATGACAATAGGACATTGCCTTAATTACTGCACATTTCTAACAGGTACTGAAACCAGGTGATGTTCATTTTTATAGTCTATATCCTCTGCATTTCCACATATTTTTTTTTTGAAACCGTCTCACTATGTCGCCCCCTCAGTAGAGTGCCATAGTGTCACAGCCACAGCAACCTCAAACTCTTGGGCTTAGGCAATTCTCTTGCCTCAGCCTCCCAAGTAGCTGTGACTACAGGCACCTGCCACAACACATGGCTATTTTTTGTTGCAGTTGTCATTGTTGTTTAGCAGGCTGGGGCTGGGTTGGAGCCCACCAGCCTCAGTGTATATGGCTGGCACCATAATCACTGTGCAATGGGTGCCGAGCCTCCACATAAATTTTATAAGAAGCATGCTAATTTAAAAAAAAAAGAGGAGTTTGACAAGATTGCTACTGAGTTTACATTGAATCCATAGATCAGACTGGGTAGAATGAGCACCTTATCAATACTGAATTTTTCTGACCCATATCCATGGTATGTCCTAAATTACATGGTATGAAATTTACATCATTAATTCTTTCAGTAAGGGTTTATAATGTTTAGTGTCAGGATTGCATATGTGTACAGATTATCTGTAAATAACTCACACATTTTGATGCTACTGCAAATGGCATTGCTTTTTAAAATATAATTGCCAATTATTAAGTTTTCTCTGATGTGTCAGTAGTCAAATGTTTAATAATTGATGTAAAGAAAAATATTTTGTGGAAAACAGGGTGTTCTCAGATATAAACAGTATATGGCATTTGACACACTTTTACCTGTATTTCAACATCAGTTTTTAAAAGTCCTTGGCAATTTATTGAAAGTAAGGATAGACTTAAATACCAGTGCCTGGTTCCTTTACCTCCTTCCTTCCAGCACTGTGATGCCTTTGTTATTAATGTAACAGTGCAACCATAGGCCTAAGCTTCATCTCCTTTATTTATTTATTTTTTGAAACAGAGTTTCATTATGTTGCCCTTCTTAGAGTGTCATGGTGTCACAGCTCACAGCAACTTCAAACTCTTGAGCTAAAGTGATTCTCTTGCCACAGCCTCCCGAGTAGCTGGGGCTAGAGGTGCCCACCACAATGCGAGGCTATTTTTTTGTAGTTGTCGTTGTTGTTTTTAGCAGGCCTGGGCTGGGTTTGAACCCTCCAGCTCCAGTGTATGTAGCCAGAGCCCTAACCGCTGAACTACAGGCACTGAGCCAAACTCCATCTCCTTTAAATAGTCGGTGGTGAGGCGGGTGGTGTGCTGCATATCCTACAACCTCTGAATTTGATTTCATCTCCCCAGTTTTAGCTGCCAAGCAGTTCTCTGGAGTGCTGACAAAGGGTCCTCAGATTATCCCTCAATAACTCTTAAGGGACAACTTAACATCCTAGATTAAAAAGGATACAAATATGTAAATAAGCTGAAAATTCACATGGGGAGGAACCAACAGAAGAACCCTGGAAACATGAAATGTCAGAGCAGATCAACCCCTCCAAGAAATTACAATGGAGGTAGAGGTGACAATATCATCCATAGACGAATTGTTGAAATGACTGAAATATAATTTGAAATACTGATGGCAAATAAGTGAGTAGAACTGAGGAGAAGATAGAAAAGAAATTTAAAAAGAAGTTCATAAACTATCTGAAAAAATTAGTGAAATTAAAGACAAAGTCACCAAGGATCTGGACATAATCAGGAAGGATACAGCAGAGCTTAGGGAATTAAAAGAGGCATTCAAGTAGATTCGAAACACAGGTGAGAGTTTCAGCAATACAGGAGAATGTGGGGAGGAAAGAATTTCAGATATCAAAGACAAGACTTTTAAACTAAGCCAATCATTAAAAGAGGCAGAACAACAGAGAATAAAGGCAAACTTTTCCTTAATAGAGTTATGGGACTACTCTAAATAACTGAACAAAGTATAGGGCATTGTGAAGTAGAAGAAGATGGCCCAAATGTCATGGGAACTCCACTTCAAGACAACACAGCAGAGAATTTCCAAAGCATTGCAAGAGACACAGAAATCCAGATAAAACAGTTTCAGCACCCCTAGCTCAACTCAGTCCAAACAAAGCAAATCATAGACACATGGAAATTAATCTGGCCAAAGTCAAAATGAACGAGGATATTCTGCAAGCAGCCAGGTGTAAGCAAATTCTTTTCTACAAGGCAAAAAATTTCAGTTGAAACTTTTCAAGCCAGAAGAGGGTTATTATCTGTCTTTAACCTTTTTAAACAAAACAATTTTCAGCCTAGGATTCTCTGTGCTGCTTAGCAGGGTACTGGTGAAACTTATTAAACTAAGTTTAATTTTTTTTTAAATAATTTTATTAAATCATAATTGTGTACATTGGTGCAATCATAGGGCAGAATGTGCTTCATACACAATCAGAAACATTTTGATCGTACTGTGAGAGATAGCCTTCATAGCATTTTCTTAATCACTAAATAAAGACATTGATACTCTACATTTAATAAGTTTCACCAGTACCCTACTAAGATGCACCGTAAGTGTGATCCTACCAATTGCCCTCCCTCCACTCATCCTCCCCCCTCCCCTCCCCTCCCTTTCCCTTTTCCCTGTATTCTTGTGCTATAATTGGGTTTTAGCCTTCATAAGAAAGTTATAAATTAGCTCTATATTAGGGCTGAGTACATTGGATACTTTTTCTTCCATTCTTGAGATACTTTGCTAAGAAGAATATGTTCCAGCTCCATCCATGTAAACACAAAAGAGGTAAAGTCTCCATCTTTCTTTAAGGCTGCTTTATTTTATATTTATTTAGGAGTCCACTGATGGCATGACATCTCAATTATATAAAGTGAATCTCTGTTGGTGAAGCACCTTTTCAAGGGGATGCTCCTAAGTCCATTCTTTTCTTAGAAATGGATAAGAACGGTCTTCACTGCAGGTAGATTTTACATGGGATCTGAATAGCCTTGTGCTTTTCATAAACTCCTTCAAGAAATCAAAGAAAATATTTGTTATGTGGCTAGTTTAACCTTACACACTATCTCCCCAAAATGGTGCTTTCTATCAAGTAAGTTCAAAATGCACAGGTGATCGCTGCTCTCTTTTCAGATTCCTCTAAACCTTACCATTCAGCAGAGATTTTCCTGTCAGAGCCCTGCTTCTCTCTGCTCTGCTGCTGTGGAATACTTTACTCATATACACACATATCATTTAATTCAGGGGACGCTTCCTAGAGCTATTACCATGGAGGCTCCATGGAGACAAATCCCCCTGTTCTTTACCATCCCCAGCCCCAAGTCAGAGCATCTCATGACTGGCATATCCTGGGCTATCACTAATAATATTACTGATTAAATTCTGAGCAATTGTGAGTTTATGATACTCCCCATAAAGGCAAAACATTTCTGCCAACTCCTCATTACTTGCTTATATTCACTTTTTCTTTTTCTTCAACTATTTAAATGTGTCTGGAATCGCTATAAATTTATTTTAAAAATAAACTTTATGGTGTATGTTTCAGGTATACAACACGAAGTTGTGGGATACATATAGATATCAGCTACTGTAGTGAAACAAATTGTCAAATCTGTCATGTAATTCACCCCCTTTTTTTGGGTGGTCGGAGCAGCTCAAACCTACTCATTTAGCAAAAATCTTAAATACAGAACAACTTTATTAACTACAGTCCTCATGTTATACATTACATCTCTAGACTTGTTCATCTTACACATTTCCTACCTTGCGTCCTCTGACTTACATCTCCCCATTTGCTCCTGGGAACCAACCCATCACTGGTAACCACTGTTCTCTCTATATATACATAATCTCTTTTTTAAAAGATTGCACATGCAAGTGAGATCACACAATATTTTCATTACTGTTTCTGGCTCATTTCACTTGGCATAATTTCCTTTGGGTTGATATACGTTGTGACAGGATCTCCCAGTAAAGACTGAGTAATGTTCCATTGTGAATCTGTATACACCAAAGGGCCTTTATCCTTTTGTCCATCAGCAAACACTTAGATTGTTTCCATATCTTGGCGATTGCAAATAATGATTCAGTGAACGTGGGAATGCAGAGGTCTTTATGAGGTGGTAATTTCATTTCCTTTGGATATATACCAGAAGAGCAATGCTGAGAAAGTTCCATTTTTACTTTCTTTAGGAACCTCCATACTGTCTTTATAACAGCCGCACCAGTGTATAGTCCTATCAACATTAGAGAAGAGTTCCCTTGTCTTCAGACACTTAAGGGATAATTTTTTGGAATGTGTCATCTGAATGTGTGTGAGGCAATACCTCCCAGGGGTTTGACTTGTATTTCTCTGTAAATCCATAACCCAATCATGAACCTGTTGGCTATTTTTAGATCTATCTTAGAGAAATGTCTAATCAGGTCCTTTGCTTATTTTTAACCAGGTTTTACTTTTCTGATGTTATAAAAGTTTTTAATAAATTTTCATATTACCCCATTACCAGATATATGGCATGCAAATATTTTATTCCAATCTGTAGGTTGCTGTTTCTTTTTGTTGCCCATTTCCTGTGCTGTTTAGAGCATTGTACTTTGTGTAGGACCATTTATTTATTTTTTGCTTTTGCAGACTGACTCTTGGTGCGATATCTAAAAATGTTACTGTCAAGACCCATGTTGGAAGCTTTTCCCAGTCTCCTCTTCCAGTGGGCCTGTGGTTTCCGGTGTTTTGGTTTGGGGTCCATTGTTTGTTTAGGTCTTTTATCCATTTTCAGTTGATTTTGAGGATTGTGTAAGAAAAAGATCTCATTTTAATTTTCTTGCATATAGAAATTCATTTCTCCGGCACCATTTTTGGAAGAGACCATAATTTTTCCACTGCATTTTCAGTGTTTTTCTCAAATTAGTGGACCAGATACATCTGGGATTCCTTCTGGTTCTCTGATGTCTGCTTTATGCCAGGTTTATACGGGTTTGATTACTACTGCTTTGAAATAAAATATTAATCAGGAAATGTGATTAATTTTAAGTAAAAATTTTACTTCTTCTTTTCCTATTTTTATGCTTCAAACATTGTTTTTCTTTCTCAGAACTACTTTGGCTATTTGAATTTTACATTTTTTTCTATTTATATGAAGAATGTCAATTCAGATTCTAACAGAGATTGCAATGAATCTGTACATTGCTTTGAGTAGTAAGGACACTTCACCAGTATTAATTCTTCCAACCTGTGAGCATGGCATCGCTTTCCATTTATTTGTGTATTCAGTCTCTCATTAACATTGCATAATTTTCATTGTGCAGGCTTTTCACCTCATTGGTTAAATTTATTCCTAAGTGTTTTATTTTTATTTTATTTTTTGATGCAATGGTAAATGGAATGGTTTTCTTTATTTCTTTTTCAGCTAGGTCATTATTTGTATATAGAAAAAATGCTATAGCTTTTCATATGTTGATTTTGCATCCTGTAACTTTACCACATTGATTTACTTATTCTAACAATTTCTTTTTATAGTGTGTCATCTGCTAATAGAGATAATTTTACTTCTTCCCTTCCTATGTGTATGCTTTCAATTTCTTTTCTTTTCCTCTAATGATTGTGCTTGGTTGTACTTATAGTACTATGTTGACCAAAAGTGGCGTTATAATCTTAGCTGTATTATGTTGAGAGACTTTCCTTATACACCTAAACTGAGGAGAATTTTTATCAGGAAAGAAAGCTAAATTTTGTAAAATGCTTTTCTGTATCAATTGAGAAGATCACGTTGTTTTTATCTTTCCTTCTGTTAATATGATGTGTGACATGCTTTTGTGTAGGTTAAACCAGCCTTACTTCCCACTTTGTCATGATGCATAATGCCTTTCTACGTGCTATTGAATTCAGGTTGCTAATGTTTTATTGAGAATAGTTGCATCAATATTAAAAACATATTCTAAATTATGTTTTCCTTTTGTGTGATGTCTTTATCTGGGTTAGGTATCAAAGAACGGCTTACCTCATAAAATATATTTTAAAGGGATCCCCCCCAGCTCTATTTTCTGGAAGTGTTTAAGAAATATTGGCATTAATTGTTCCTCAAGTGGTAGAATTCAGCGGTGAGTCTGTCACAGCCTCGGCTTTTCTTTGGTGAGAACTTTTCCATTACTTCTTTATTCTCTGTGTTATTGGCAGTCTAGGATTTCTACTTCTTCAAAATTCAATCCTGATAACTTATTTTTAAGGAACTGTCCGCATACTCTGTTATTAGCCTATAATTATTCACAATAATCCTTTATGATTCTTTTAACTTCTGAAGCATCTTTTGTGATGTTTCCTCTCATTTTTTGCTTATTTTCTTAGGTAGCCTTGCTAAGTTGCAGTAATTTTGTTTATTTTATCAAAAAGCAACTGTTAGTTTTATTTTTTCCTATGGTTTTTCTATTTTCCATTTTATTAATCCTTCTCTGATCTTTATTATTTTCTTTTATCTTCTAACTTCAGGTTTAGTTTGCTCTTTTTTCTAGTTCTTTGAAGTCTAATGTTAGGCTATTTATTTGAGAACTTCCTTCTTTTCTAATGTCAGCGTTTATTGCTATCCACTTCCTTCTTAGAAGCGTCTTTACTGTATCCCTTAGGTTTTGGTATGTTGTGATTCTATTGCCATTTGTGTCATCATATTTTTTATTTCATCTGGGGTCTCTTTTTGTTTGTTTTATCCCACTGGATATTCAAAAGTCTTAGCTGCAGGGCTCCCTCTCAGTGGCAGGTGTGGCACAACCCATACGCAGCTACAGTGCTGCTGGGATCCAGGGTGCAGGTGCTCGGAGCATCAACAAAGCCCGGGCTGGCTCAGGATCCTGTAAAATTACAGAGGCACCTGAAACTTGATATTCAGGTTCACTTTCTAAGGCACGAGAAGAAACCAATCACCACAAAGCCACGGTCTACATCTCTGAAGCTGCTCAGGCCTAGGGAGTATGGATGTAGCTATGACTCTTGACTTTGGGGACCACACCACAGAATCACCATTGCTTGGGGGGAAAAGTGTAATCTGGAGTTTTAGGCTTTGGAGATCAAGACACACTTGCAATTCTAGTCCCAGACTCACCAGGCGCATTGGCCATCTAAGCTCCCGAGGATGAGGTAGCACACAGTGGTGAGGCTGGACTCCGACATGGTGGGACACAACGGTAACTCAGGCTTGGAGGCCAGAGGCTACAGGTCACAGCCTCGGCTTTTCTTTGGTGAGAACTTTTCCATTACTTCTTTATTCTCTGTGTTATTGGACAGTCCAGGATTTCTACTTCTTCAAAATTCAATCCTGATAACTTATTTTTAAGGAATCTGTCCGCATACTCTGTTATTAGCCTATAATTATTCACAATAATCCTTTATTTCTTCTGGGGTCTCTTTTTGTTTGTTTTATCCCGCTGGATATTCAAACGAGGACACAGGAATGGAGCGAGGACACAGGAATGGTGAGGGTATTGATAATGTTACTCGCTACAGAGCCAGGGTGCCTCAGCAGCTTTGACTCTGGGGGACTAGTCCAATTCCAGGGGAGCAAAGTTCTCTAGAAGTTTGGCCTGGAGAGTCAGATGGCACAGTTCAGCCAAGGGTCTGATTCCCTGGCACGTGGGAACCGTGTCGGCTGAGTCCCAGAGTGTACAGGTACATGGGTCAGCCCAGGCTCAGGAGTGGAGCATCATATCAGCACAAACACTGGGATGGGGGGGTCACACTGCTCTGCTTCACCAAGATTCTGGGTCCCCTGGGGTGTAGAAAACTGCATTAGCTCAGCCATGGGGGTGGGGATGTTGGGGTACAACTGCTATGCTTGACCTAGGCTTTAATTCTTGGAGGCAGGTACTGTATCAATTCAAGTGCCATAAAAGTGGCATTTTAAGATCCTGGACAGTTTTTTCCCCTCAGTTTCTTTGTGGTAGGTTGAGCTTCATCACTTGCATTACTGGTATCAGGCATTGTGGGTCGAAACTGCCTACCAGAACTTGCTGTCAAAATTAAGAGTAGAGAATTCAAAATAGTCAACAACATGCATTGCAAATTAAGGAGAGCATTGGATATATAGAGTGCTAATCTTTGCTGACCTAGAATCAGCAGTTCAATTTGTTGCATTAACCTGCCTTGGCTACGAGCACGTGAATGCCATGCACTCCGATCACAGGAAAAATACACATTACCTGAGGAAAACATTTAAAGGACAAACAGGGAGGCAACAAATTGGCATTAAAGGAGGGTATGTGCAACCAATGCACTGATATTTAAAAATTACACTGTGTTTATTTGCTCCTTGAGGGCAAGGGCCATGCTCATTTATCTTTATCACTCCTAAATTCCATGATGGGCCCAGAATGGCACCTGGCACACAGTGTGGAAGGCGAGCAGTGCAGACCGAGAGCAGACCCTGCTGGGGGACCAGCCTCACAGGCCTCGCAGACAAACACACCAAGAATAAGTACTTATATGAAGTTGCCCAGAAGAATTAAGAAAGAAGTTTAAAAAATTCATAATTGAAATGATATAAACATACATAATAATTTGGTTGCAGTTTATTCTACAATCTATAGTGTGCTGGTCCCAGTTAAATACTTGTGGGAAAAAAATATATAGATAGAAGAAAACGGAGATTCAAACCCAAGGCTTACAGTATTTGGAAGAATAAAAGTTTGAAAACATCATGTAACTGAAGGTGTAAAGAAACTGAAAATGCTGCGACCCACAAGGACAGGCATGGGTAAGTCCTGAGACCCAATACCATTCTATCAGTGCTACTGTAGACCACTTCCCACAGTCATGAAGATGTTTGTGTCAACGAGCGCTACCATTCTTTCTCCTTTCTACAGGGGCAGCAACTGCAAGAAACCCATTACTTTGAAAGTATTTATGAAATGAATGATTGAATGCATGTATTAATTAATCAACAAATGAATAAGCAGATATCAGTAAAATGTAGAAAGACACCCAGATGACAAGGGCTACACCCATCAGGACCTTGGCAATTGCATCAGCCAGAGTATCTACCAGAAATACCAGCTCCCCAACATCACCTGCTTCTTGAATTTAGATTTTATTTCTTATAAAATAAAAAGCCAGAAAATAAAATGCCAGAATAAAGGACTTTTAAAATCATTTTTGTCATCACATTATTTTCTTTGTCAATTTGAGGAAAATTCTCTTGTTTCTCTATTACATAAAATAGTACTACTAAGAGAGTAAACAGCAGATGCAAAGCCCTGGAGCCCACAGCATCTGAAAGGCCAGGGTGGCTGGAACAGAGACGGAGTGGGCATGAAAAATGCCAACCTCAGCAGGAGGCGCCACCAGGAACAGGTGCCTGGAGGAAGGGGCAAATCTTGCTGTCCAAGGAACTCACCAAAGGTCTCAGAAAAGAGGGAAAATTGAACGTGCCTTACTCAGTGAATTGCAGACATTTTCCAGTCGGGCCATTCCAGGTGGGGGACCCTACCTGGGCAAAGAAACATTCTGTGAAAGGGCTTAAGATGTATAGAAAATTGCAGAAAGTTTGGAGAGTTTGGTAAGTACAGATTTCATACAGAGAAAAAAATGGTAGAAAAGAGATTTTTTATGGTGATCAAACTCAAATTGACAAGGGTATTTTATCCACATACAGGGTTCTGGATGTTAGGATGAACTGTGAGATCTTTGAAAGAGAGAGACATTTTTCCAACAGTAGCTTGGAGAATGGATTGGAAATGGGAGCGGATGTAAGCAGTGGCAATGACAGGAAAGAAAACCAACTAGGGATGGATGGAATAATTAGGATTATGTTTGTGGTAAGTGGAATTCCGAGTCATTTCTACAGTAGGATTCCCAATGAACAAGCATCTCTCAGGCCCACTGGTGCTTTCAGCAACACAGTGTTCCCTCATAGAAGCAGCCTTGAGGATAGAGCTATTTTCACTTGTTTGTTTATATTTTTAATTTGAGAAGTGTGTGTGTGTGTATGTGTGTGTGTGTGTGTGTGAGATCACAGTCAAGATTTATTAGGTTCAATTCAGATGCTTCTAGTTTTGACCACAGTTTGCAGAGGACCAGGAGGGCTTAAAGGAGAGGAATGCAGAAAAGCCTCCTGGCCTACGAAAAGAAGGAGAGACAAAGGGAATCTTAACTTTCCTTCCTTTCTTGGAATCCAAATATGGTTATCCTGACAGGCAAAAGACAGAGCCCTCAGAGATACAGCTCTGTCCACAGATAAAGACAGCCGGAGTGTCCCACAGTCTGTTTATTGTCAGATGCTGGTCATGGGAGACGGAAAAGTTGCAATCTGGTACACGCTATGGAAGTCAGACAGAGCTCCACAAACGTAAATACAGTGTGTGCTAAGTTTAACACCCAGGCTGCTGCTGGGGATACAGAGGGAACATGGCATGCCTCTGGGCTCAAGCAGTTTTCGGTCTAATAGCACAGATTCCATGAGGCTACGTTGGTCATTGAGGTCAAACTTGCAAGTCACTTCTCAGACACAGGCTTCTCGTGAGGATGGAAGTGACCGCTTCTTACTTAGACTTAATATGTCAATGTCAACACCAGAACTTTGTGATGATGGAGAGTTCCTTTATTCTTCGTATATTTGCATATTAATTTGTTAATTTATTTAACAATGGCAATTCTTTATAATCAAAGAAATTAAAATTGAGGCAATGATGACTGTCAGGGATTTTTGTTGTTCTTCTATACACAAACGATATAAATATTATTTGAATTCAAAAAACCCAATAGAATAAAACTCCTAGGGCCTTATATACTAGGTAAAAATAAAGTGAGGACTCCTTTTTAATTAGTTACAACAGAATCTATAGCGTGCATCACTGACATGATGTGGAAGAGAGACGGGGTCCCAAATAATTCTTCAGGGGTAAGCAGTTTGAGAAATTTTGCCCCATGGAAACCAAAAGGGCAGGACATTTTGCCACAAAGTTTTCTGAACTTGATGCTAAAACTCAAAAGTTAGCAAAGGAAAAGCAAGTCATGTTTTAAAAAGAAAGACTTTAATACTTCAAGCGTTTATCTCTTTTTCTCTTCCTATGAAGTAAAATTTTAAATAAAGTGCAATGTTTTATATTCATTGTTTTCAAAATGATTTAAACCAAGGAGCCAAGGGATTTTTTTATTTTTAAAGTAGCCCCAAGTAATTATATTAAAGTCACAGGAATTATATGAGATGAATGTAAGGAAGGGGTAGGAGGAGCTCAGGGAGGTTTTGCAGTTAGCTCTTGACTGGATTTGTGACAAAGAGAAGCTCAAAGTCATGGTTGGAAGGCCGCATGGGCAGAGAATTCTCTTAGAACATAAAATGCCCATGTACAAGATTACCATATAATGAAGACTGACACTATAATTAAAGTAATTTTTTTGATTTTAATTCTCTATGTTCATCTCTTCAACATTTACAATATGTCAGACATCAGTCAAATGGTCAAATATTTAAACCCATGCCTTACTTCATGCCATTCAATATTGCAGGCTGACACTTCCAGCTGTTAAGTAATTAGGTTGAAAGAAGTATAAAGATAGCTTACTAGGAGTGAGAATTGGATAACTTTTCCAAAACTTGACGCTGAAGTGTCATCTAGTACACCCAAAATGGGTTTTTTTTAATTTTCAAATTAGTATATTTGAAGTAATGATTGTTAAGAGAATGATGATGTAGTGAAATAGAAATAAGAAAAATTAGCAAGTTTCATGGGCTTAATTTTGCCCATGTATTTATAGTTGACATATTGTACTACCTTACTTTATTAAATATTTTAAATATATATGTCAAATAAATTATATAAAAAATCTTAGCTTAAGAAATATGACATTACTAGTGCCACAATCATCCTCTTCCCTTTCCACCAAAGATAACCACTATCTGGAACTTAATATTAATTATCCCCATGCATGGATTTATGCTGTTATACATGTGTACAAATCTGTAACACATACCCAAGTAATGCTGCTTTGCATATTTTAAAACTCTTTCTGGACATAGTTCTTTTTTATGTAAATTTATGTTATCAGACTCATCTGGTTCACATCATACATTTTCACTGTCATTGTATGAATATATTACAGCTCACCTACTTAGTTAGAGAGGAGATTTTATCAGTTCCACTGTTAAGAACATTCTTGCACACATCTTCTTGTGCAAATGTAGACAACTCTCTCTCAGGCATACATGTAGGAGCAGAATTTCTGAGTTGTTGGCTATTTGCATCTTCAGTTGTATAGATAACATCAAGTAGTTACCCTAGTTTGCCTAGTTTTTCAGTTAAAAAAGCATCCATGGTCTCCCGAATACACCATTTAGTAGCTCTCTAATGTATTTCAATTGTTTTGCACATTCTCATTAGGCCTTACACCAGATCTTCTTCCCAGCATGGTATGTGACAGTAATAACACTTTGCTTCAGAAACTGAACATCACTCCCCAGGGTCAGGAACTATGAAATAATTTTCCTAGCCCTCATCCTTAAAAAGATCACAGTCAAAAGAAACAACTGGCTTAAACAATTATTAAAATATACAACCTATCTTGTAGTAATTAAAATTACAATAATTGCCATTATTACTTAATTTGCATTATCCCATTTAGTCCTTGGAATAAGGCTGGAAATAAGGTGTTATTATCCTTGTTATGCAGGAAGAAATTCAGAAGCTGAATGAGAGGTTCTGTTACCTACCCGAGGCAACACAGCTAGTAAATGACAGCCCACATTCAAACTAAATTAGCCATGCTCCCAAGCCAGGACTCTCTCTACTACACCCTGGCAGGAGGCTGCAGGTCAGAACTGTGAAGCTCTTGCTACGACAATCTCTAGAGCACTGTGGAGAGCAAGAGGATCTAATTAACTTATTTGGAGACTGCTGAATTCACAAATGGGACTTTCCAACTTCCTGTTGCTGCTTTGCGTAGGTGGCAAGGTTTTGGTATTCCTTTTGATTTCCAGAGAAGAAGAGAATAGACCAGGATATAAAATAACTTAGTTAAAACAAAGAACTGAATCAATTGTGCTAAATATTCACAACACTGCTAAAAGCTGCACTAGAAGGTAAATTATTGGGTTAAATACATTTGAGTCATTTTCTGTAGATTTAACTGATTACAGTACTCCTCTCACACTCACTTCAATAACTCAACTTGATACTAAAGGAAAAACATGTCTGAAGCTGTAAAGCAGAATGAACCAACTAGATTACAAGTCATTCTCATGCAAACTCCATTCTGTAGCAAAAAGACTTTTACACAACAAATCACATAGACAACTACAGAAAAGAGGGCCAGAGGAACTTCCTAGTAACATGGAAAGAGAATGAAGCACAGGCAGCTGACTTTTAAGGAGTAGCAACAGTGGAAACTTCATCAGTGGTGTGATGGCAATAGTGTGAAAAGGAAACCTTAGGGGGGTGCAAAAGGGTGGGAAAAAATACACTGTCATTCTGAGAGCAGCCACACGGTGACCACAGCAGCATTTTCAAAGTTAGTTTCTTTCAATGTAACAGATATAGTTGTTTGAGGTATGTTGGGGTTCATGTTCCACCAACACACTAAGAAATAAGTCAGACTC
Organism: Perodicticus potto; assembly: GCA_963574655.1. Taxonomy (NCBI): domain Eukaryota; kingdom Metazoa; phylum Chordata; class Mammalia; order Primates; family Lorisidae; genus Perodicticus; species Perodicticus potto. Next base: position 22,950 of record CAUYRH010030646.1, read on the forward strand.
TATCAAAGTAGCTTTTTACCTTGGGAAATACAAAATTCAAGGGAGGTGACTGATGAATGTAGATGCAAAAACCCTTCAGAAAATCCTAGCAAACTGAATTGAGCATAATGTTAAAAGGATCATTCGCTGGGACCAATGGGAGCTTATCACAGGAATGCAAGGATGGTTTAACATACACAAACACATAAATGCAACACAACGTTAATGGAATGAGAGAGAAAAAACATATACGATCATCTTATTAGATGCAGAGAAAGAATTTAGCCAAATTCAACATCCTCTCATGATAAACATTCTCGATAAATTAGGTATAGAAGGAATGAACTTCAACCTGATACAGGCCATATATGAGAAGCCCACAGCTAACATTATATATACACTGCAAAAAGTTGAAAGCTTTTCCTCCTCTAAGTCCAAGAACAAGATAAAGATGCCCACTCTTCACCACTTCTACTCAATATAGTACTCAAAGTCCTTGCCAGAGCACTTAGGCATGAGAAAGAAATAAAAGAAATTTTTAAAAAGGTAAGAAAAGTGTGAAACTGTTGATATTTTCTGATGAAATTCTCTTCTCTACAGAAAGCCCTGATGACTCCACCCTTAAAAAAAAAAAAAAAAAAGAACTATTGGGACCAATTAATGAATACACGGGTGTTGCCAGATCTGAAAGCGACACACGAAAACAAGCTGTGTTCCTCTACACTATCAATGCTCTACCCCCCAAATTAAGAAAACAATCCCATTTATAATAGTTAGAGGAAAAAAAGAAATTCTTAGGAATAAATTTAACCAGGAGGTAAAAGATCTGTGTATTAAAACTATAGAACACAGGTGAAAGATGAAGAAGATACAAATAAATGGAATGATATTCTGTGTTCATGAATTAGAAGAATTAATATTGTTAAAATGTACATACAACCCAAGAAATCTCTGTCAACAATCCAATAACGTATTTCACAGAAATAGAAAAATAAAATCCTAGAATTCATACTGAACAACAACAACAACAACAACACAAAGTAAGGCAAGCTTCACCAAAAAAAATGAATCTAGAGGCATCACACTGCTTCCTTCAAAACTTTGTAACTTATGTCACAAAGTTATATTAATTAAAGTGCATGGCTCTGGAATAAAAACAGACACATTAAACGATAGAATAGAATAGAATTGGGAGCCCACGGATAAACCTACATGCTAGGGTCAATTGATCTTTGACAAAGGTCCCTAGAACACACAATGTCTACTGAATAAAAAGTGTTGGGAAAACAGGAAGCTGGACCCTTATTTCACACTATATACAAAAATAACTCCTGCACAGCAAAGGAAACAATTAACAGATTTAAGAGACACTATACACTCTGGGATAAAATATTCTCAAGACATATATCTGATAGACGGTTAATACTCAAAATATATAAGAAACTTAAATAACTCATTAGGAAGAAAATAGCCTGATTTAAAAATGTTCAAAGGATTTGAATAAGCATTTCTTCAATGGAATACATGCAAATGACAAACAGATACATGAAAAAAATGTTCAACATCACTAATTAGCAAAGAAATGAAAATTAAAATTACAGTAAGTTATCCCCTCATATACATCGAGATGGTTATTACCAAAAATATAAAAGATAAGCATTATGGGCAGGACCTGTGGCTCAAAGGAGTAGGACACCGGCCCCATATACCAGAGGTGGTGGGTTCAAACCTGGCCCCAGCCAAAAATTGCAAAAAAAAAAAAAAAAAAGAAAGGTAAGTATTAATGAGGATGTGGAGAAAAGGGACACTAGTACACTGTTGGTGAGACTGTACCCTTGTACAGACAACTTGGAAAATGTACAGCAATTCCTTTAAAAGCTAAAAATAGAGTTACAACATGATCTAGCTATCACACTTCTGGGTATGTTTTCCAAGCATTTGAAATCAGCAACGTTGAAGAGATATTTGCACTCTTATGTACATTACAACACTATCTACAACAACCATCAAGAGATGAACAGACAAATAAAATGTAATATATATGTATAAACACAATGCAATACTATTCAGCCTTAAAAAGGAAGGAAATTCTGTCATTTGCAACAACAAGGATGGCCCTAGGGCACATTACCCTAAATGAAATAAGCCACGTACAGGAAGACAAATACTGCAGGTTCTCACTGACACGTGGAATCTAAAACAAACAAATTCACAGAAGCAGAGTGTCGAAGGGTGGCTACCAGAGACCAGGCATTGGGGAGATGGGGAGATGCTGGTCAAAGGACACAGAACGTTTCAGTTCAACAGGAAGAAAAAAATGATAATCATTTGAAGTGACTGACATGTTAATTAGCTTGATTCAATAATGCTACATTGTATACATATATCATAATGTCACTTTGTACCCAAAAAATATATATGACAATAATCTGACATCATAAAAATATTTAAAAATTAAAAAAAATTAAAGGGATGTGAAATTATATATATAATTATATATATATATATATAATATATACAACAAACACAGTAGAAATGTTTGCTTGTTCACCTACCAAGATTGAGCTATTCCAATCGCACACAACTAAATATCACAAAGCTTTACAATTCATATGGCTTGGGCTCATATTCAGCTCAATCTATTATTAACAATGTAACTTTGGGAATTATTCAACTTCCCTACAAATGAGATTCCTCATCTATAAAATGAAGATAATAATACACGCATAGATTAATCATAAGGATTAAAGCATTTAAAGAAGTGCCTGTCACATAATAAATAGTGCATTTGGGAAGCAGTAATAATATTGATCATTATTATATATCATAGCTATAATATTTATGATGATAATGATGACAAAAGGTGGTTAGAATAAACAGTATCAGTCCTCTTTCTTATCCCATGAATTAATGGTGTAAATTTAAAATTTCTATCCCTTCCTTCTTATGACCAATATTTAACTAACAGGTAGTGACATAAGAGCTGAACTAAGAACTTTTCTCAGATCACTTGTAGGGTTGATTTCACTCTCTCTCTAGCAATCATTAAATTCTGAAACTTCTCTTATAAGTTTTATTTCCACTTTTATTGGCATTCTCTAACAGTAACAGATAATAAATATCTATTACTATAAAGAATAATAAGGTAGTTTGGGGGTACAGTTATAAGAACCAGAGAATTATCTCCCCCTAACCATGTTACATGGTATTGAAATAGTCATTGTTTAATTGTATTGGACACATTTATGTCAAAAGAAGGAAAATTTGATAGTCTTTTTGCTTTTTAATTTAAGTGAATCTAAATAATCATTCCCACTACATACTCTGAGCATAATCGCAATTGAGCAAAATTCAGTCGTCCAAGTCAATATATTCTAATATATTCAGTGTATGTTAAATGTAGGCTAAATATTTTCATTTTGTTGGTTTCCACTACCTTTTCCTAGTTCCCTATCAGCCCCTATAAACCAACACCTTATGGCCTACTAAATGAGCCTCTAAAAGCTGCTCTGAAAAATCAACATAATTGTAGAAATTGAAATGTGCTTAAAATCTAAGTTACTGCTGTTGTTAGAGAATATGCTTAAATGCAAACAAAAATCCATGCATATCCATATTGTGTAACATACTGATTGTCAGAAATAGTTTTTCAATTCTCAGCTTAATCTAAAATGTGATGCTTGGGATTCTGAACCATATAAATCAAACTAAAGTAGCTGATAAAATAATCTAAATGCAACAAAATAAACCATGATAAATATAAAAATAGAAATGTAATTGCTATACTTTAAAATGCCAGCAATTCACTCAAAATCCTTATAATAGTGACAGCAGCTAAGTTTGAGTTATCTCTGGAAGTAACCCATGTCTATGAAATCCACAAATAACTATAAAGTTTTCTAAGTCCAATTTTTAAACTAAAGGTTTCTAGGCAACCAGGAGCACAAGAAAGATATTCATGTTACAAAAGAAGGAAATAAGCAAGTATTTTGAATTTCTAAAACCACCAGTGAAATTCTTCAGGCTGCATGTTCCTTCATGAGAATTCTATTCATGAGAGATGACATTACTTGACTAAATAACCATCAATAGTGACCTTAGCAAAGAGCAGTCTGATAGCAATCATGTCTGTCTCTCTGTCTCTCCTTTTCACTTTGTCTCTTCAAGAAATGCTAGAAATGAGTGGTGTCTGTGGCTCAAGGAGTAGACCACTGGCCACATATATCGGAGGTGGTGGGTTCAATCCCAGTCCCAGCCAAAAACTACAAAAAAAATTAAAAGAAAAGAAATGCTAGAAGCCATCACTCACTAGATGTCTTTTATTTACTGAGATATTCACTCACCTAATACTTATTTAGTGACTGTCATATTCCCAGCACTTAGCTAGTTGTTGGAATTCCAAACACAGATAAAAGCTCACATTCTATAGCAGGAACTGTGTGTGCTAATTAGCAAATTAAACTACAACTTGGTAGATGTATCAGCGGAAGTTTGTTTTATGTGTTAGGAGAAGTCAGAGAGGTGAAACACCTCCCTGTAGATCAGAGAAGGCTCCCAAGAAACAAGTAATATGAAAAATAATTCTCAGAAAGTGAGCTTGATAAGCAAAGGAGGGAGGGAAGACATTTCTAAGCAAAGAAAAAAATAGCTCGGCAGACATTGGTGAAGAGCGCCTATACAAGTTCACAACTCTTTCCATTTTCAATCAGTCACTTAACTCAGTCGCATTCAAAATTAGCCATTTATCTATCATGATAGCAAATCTGCTATTGAATCTATAATCTTGATATTTCAAGAGGTATTAATATGTCTAAACCTAACCTAATTTAGATAAATTGACAGCTAGCCTAACTAACTTAAAGTTATTTAAAAATGGAGCCAAGAAAAACCATTTTAAGAAACTTCTATCTCTTCCAAAGGATTGGATGTGATATGAGCTAAAGAGCCAAAGCGCTGGTTCTCAAGTCACCCTGCACCAGCAACATCATGAGCTGCAACATGCAGAAAGGCACATTCTCAGGCCTCCCTCTTCCCAGATCTGGGAGTGCAGACCAGACATGTACATTTTAACTAGCCCTCCAGATCATGCTGATAGAAATCAAAGTTCGACAATCGCGGATTTAAAGCATTAACGTACTCATTGTGTGTGTATGTGGGTGTGTGCAGGTCTCCTGGCTCTCTTGAGAGAATAGGAATACTGACCACAGTAGGCTAAGTTGATTGTTCCAAGAGCACCAATTCTACTTTGAGCCAATCTCGATTTTTTTGCACATAAACAAACAATGGACCAAACCAGTTTGCCTAAGATTATTTTACTTGACATTGATTAAAAATAATGGAGATCAAAGTGTGCACATGGGACAAGTGAAATAAATGATTTTTTAGAAGTATGTGTATGTTTTCCCCTTATTTCCACACATATTATATATATCTAGCTTTATTTCTATTAAAATGTGCATAATGCAATGACACATTTCAAAACTATTAAGAATAGAATATAAATGTCTTACTACAACAAATAAGTAAGTGAGATGATGGTTATGTTAATCAGTCAGATGTAAGCATTCCACATTGTATAACAAATCAGCACATTGTACCCCATAAATGCATTAATGTACACAGTTATGATTTAATAAAGGAAAAAATTAAAAATAATAGTTAAAATAACTAATATTGACATAATACTTCTGCAAATAATGTTCCAAATACTTTACATAGATTAACTTCTCCTAACATGCAAATTTATTATCACAAACAATTATAGCACACAGTGGTAAAATTACTTGTCTAAGGGAGAAATGTTGAATTTGAGCGATGAAAGCTGGAACTGAGTGTGGGCAATCTGGCTCCTGAGTAAACACTCCAGATCACCTTATTATACTACAATAAGTGTAAGAGATTTTTTTTTATTATTTTTAATTCATTAGCAGTCTGTTATCAGACAATGTCTTATCATATTACTAAGTAATGCTACACAAACACAAACTCTATTCCAGCTCCTCACCGGCCAATGACATGACCCTGGGAAAATCATCTCACTTACTTGTGCTTCAGTTTCTTCTTGTATTAAATGTAGACAGAGTGGTATTGTAAGAATTCAGTAAGTGTGTATGTAAAAGTCACTTACAACAGTGCTTGGGCAGTTCTAGGTATTATTGGTTTTGCTGTTATTGAAGTAAAAAGTCAGAATACTTTAAATAACAGATGCCTCTTTTATATTTTGCATTTTTATGGTTTGAACAAATTATTTGTGTTTTATTTCAATTGCTCCTTTAAAATTTTTAATTTGTTGCTTCAAACAGCAACTACTGTCAGCCTTGTCAACCCATTCTTCAAATCCATTCCAATAGTTTCACATTAGCAGTAAGCTGCATGACAGGGGTAGGGTCAGTAAGGTCTGCTTACTCTAAGCTTTATTTTTGTAAGTAAGTGTGTATTAGAATCTTCCCTGTAAGTCTGAATTATCTTAAGAGTAGATTATAGAATGGGTGTGAAGAGCTTGATATCAAAAGTTCTCATGGAGAAATAGAGGTAAGGTAGCATCTTAGTAATCTACAAGCACAGAGATCAAACACAAATGAAGTATATGGCAATGGGGTTAGAGGGCAGAGTTAAGGAGATGGTGGGAGAAGAGCAAGGTTTGGGGGAAATTAGACAAGAGCAGAGAGACAGAGATCTGGACGAGATGCCTGTGTTAGGGCATGGAGGAAGAAATGGTTCTTTCTCCTCAGAGAATATAGAAGTGGGAGGTCCCCAGGGATGAACTTTGTCTGCATTAAAATTATAATTAAACTTTCATTTACAATTAAATTTTCATTTTTCTTTCCCATAGCCTATAGTTCATCTTTCTTGATATGAATGATGGTTGTATGTATTAGTTTCTTATCGCTGCTGTAACAAGTTGCCATAAATTTAGTGGCCCGAAACAACACAAATTCATTATCGTAACAGTTCTGGAAGTCAGAAGTGCAGGATGGATTTTGCAGGACTTAAATGACGGAGTCAGCTGTGTTATGATTCTTCTGGAGGCTCTATGTGAAAAATCTGTCCCTTGCCTTTTCCTGCTTCTGGAGGCCACGGCCTTCCTTACCTCTTGACCCCTTACCCCATTCTCAAAGAAGTTAGTAGTGTAGCATTTGAATTTTTTCCCAGTCCCTGTCTCTCTGACCTCTGCTTCTAGTATCACATTTCCCTCTTTAACTCTTTTCCTTTCTTTTCTCAAGAGAAAGAGGGAGGCAAAGAGTCAGAGAAGGACCCACTCAGCTAATCCAGACTAATCTCCCTTTCAAAATCCTTCATTAGTCACCTCTATAAAGTCTTACTCGCCATGAAAGGTAATAGATTCACCGGTTTCAGAGATCAGGATGTGGCCATCACCGGGGAGCCATCATTCTGTCTAGGATAATTGTGCTCTAATACCATCACTGACAGCACCTGATTTAAATGCAGCCTACCGAAAGGCAAGGCTCCAAATACGTCACTGTGAGACTGAGCTCAGATTCACAGGACTGTCAGGAAGGTGTATGGAAAATGGACCCGGCCAATTAGTAAACCCAGTGTTGCTCTTATCACATAATTGATTACAATGTATTTGTCTGACAAGAAACATTTCATTAAAATGAAGGGACATCTACATTTTTTAAAAAATTGACATTTTTCTATGACAGCAGAACACAAAGACTTATAGCTCTATGGTCACAAAAGATATATTTACAATTATTTTACACATGCAAACATAAAAATCATTCAGTATGAAATGCACAGATTCAAATAGAGCAGTTTCTGATGAAAATGGGCTTTATAAAAATTGTCTTTTATACCATCAAAACAGAATGTTGTCTTTTTAAAACAATTTCCAGATGAATAGTATATCATAATGTATATTCACTAGCATATAAATAACTGCCTGAATGCAAAAGGATGGCAAGCACAGATAAAATTTAAAGATATGTCTCACAAATAAAGCAGATATTTTATGATTCACTGCTAAGTCTAATTTTGTGCCAATATGCATCTCTTCCCAGTATGACATCTGAATATTAAAAGGATAAGTCCTCTATGTTTGGAAGCTAATGTTAGATCCACTAATACAGATTGAGTGAGCATATGAAAGAAACATATCATTGGCTAAAAATCAGAAAAGATAATGCAACTATTGAAACAGTAGGAGAAAGACAAATGCCATCTACATTATTCTACACCACTTGATTAATTGTTGTAACAACAGGGCAGTGCGTACTTTGAATGAAAACTAAACAAATTCTTAAGATGCACACCCGTGCACACACAGCAGGTTGTAATGCAAAGAATATAAAAATATACAAAATATACAAAGACTATGGAAAATTATATAAAAAGCAGATGATTAAGATGTCAAGGCGAAAAGAGCTACGTAATTAAAACATCAAGTAACAACAGTTATTGTTAATAAATGTAAGCAAATACAATGAATGGAGTCATTAAGAAAAAGACTATCTTTGGAGAATACTTAGAGATCTAAAAATAGACCTGCCTTTCGATCCTACAATTCCTCTAATAGGTATATATACAGAAGACCAAAAATCACATTATAACAAAGATATCTGTACCAGAATATTTATTGAAGCCCAATTCATAATTGCAAAGTCATGGAAGAAGCCTAAGTGCCCATCAACCCATGAGTGGATTAATAAATTGTGGTACATGTATACCATGGAATGTTATGCAGCCTTAAAGAAAGATGGAGACTTTACCTCTTTCATGTTTACATGGATGGAGCTGGAAAATATTCATCTTAGCAAATTATCCCAAGAATGGAAGAAAAAGTATCCAATGTACTCAGCCCTACTATGAAACTAATTTATAGCTTTCATATGAAAGCTATAACCCAATTACAGCACAAGAACATGGGGAAAGGGGCAAGGGAGGGCAGAAGGGAGGCTGGGTGGAGGGAGGGTAATTGGTGGTTCCAAACTTATGGTGCATATCAGAAGGGTACAGGTGAAACTTACTAAATGTAGAATATAAATGTCTGCACACAATTAACAAAGAAAATGCCATGAAAGCTATGTCAACCAGTTCAATGAAAATATTTTAAATTGTATGTAAAACCAGCACATTGTACCCCATGATTGCATTTATGTACACAACCATTATTTAATAAAAAAAAAAAAGAAAAGAAAATATTTCAAATTGTATATAAAACCAGCACATTGTACCCCATGATTGCATTAATGTACACGGCTATGATTTAATTAAAAAAAAGAAAAAAAGGAAGAAAAAGACTATCTTAAAATGGTAAGACACAGTCATCTACTAGACCACATGAGACAGTGGAAAAGCTGTTTACATGTTAAAAATATGTATTTAGTTGCCAATTACATTTTTAACTTCAAAATTTGTTTTAAAAAATCCTGTTTGAAACAAAATAACTCAAAAATAAAAGGCAAAATTTTATGGACAAGTTTTCCCTTCCAGACACTAAATCCTGCCAAAGTATGATCAAAGCACACTCATTTCTGGGAGGAACAGTGATCAATTACTTTAGCCCCACACATTTGCATGACATTCTATCCTGTCTGAAAACCAAGTTCTTTTCTGGATGGAATTTACACAAACTTCATAAAACTGATTTCTATCATTGCTAGTTGTGAAATTTTCAATAACATAATGAAAAACAGGAAAATCAGAGAAAATTGTATATTATAATTATTTACTACTTTAAAAATTACCCTAATTGAATTTCCATGCATTTAACTCTAGAGTATGTTCCCAATATTGTGCAAGAAGGGTAACAGGTAAAAGTTGAAGGTAAAATTTAGCTCTCGGGGTTCTAGTCCCAGATTTATATTCTAAAAAATCCCCTTATAGGCCAGGCACAGTGGCTTACGCCTGTAATTCTACCACTCTGGGAGGCAGAAGCAGGTGAATCGCCTGAGCTCAGGAATTGGAGACCAGCCTGGGCAAGAGCAAGACCCTGTCTCTACTAAAACTAGAAACACTAGCTGGGTGTTGTGGCAGGCTCCAGTATCCCCAGCTATATGGGAGACTGAGACAGGAGGATTGCTTGAGCGCAAGATTTTGAGGTTGCTGTGAGCTATGAAGTCCTAGCACTCAATCCTAGGGGGACTAAGTGAGACTGGGTCTCAAAAAAAATTTTTTTTTAATTATATGTAATATATATTTAAATGTGTATAACATATACATGTTTATTTAAGCTTTTTGTCTTAAATTTTAAACACAGTCCTAATGATCTATTACTGGAATCTATGTATGGACTTCAATTTTTATAATTTTCCTCCCTAATTTCTAATACCCATCATTTGTATAAATGCAAGAAGTAGCCAACTCAGCCTGAAAGTATGTCATCCTTGGTACACTTAATTATTTTCACCTTTGTTCTCTTTTTACTAAGTGTAAAAAATTGCTTTTTATTTCTTAAGTCAGCAATATAATTTTTCCATCTTCACATTTGAAAAAAACATTAAAGACAATATGAAAAAAATGCAATTAGATAGTTATATAATTGCATACACATTTTTCAAGTAAGATGGAAATGCTGCAAATACTCAACTGTTGTCTACCAAGATGTGCTAACATGCAGTAACTGAAAAGGATCCAAACAACAATTTTGGCATATACACAGCTGTTTAGATGGCCATGTATGTGGAAATGAGTACAAGTGTTGGTTGAACAAAAGGAGAGGATCCTTTAAAAACTGATTAACTTGTGACAGTAAGAAACAGGTAAAAACAAAACAAAACATTTCTTATATGAATTGGTCAATAAGTTGCAGCACAAGATAAATTAGGGCAGTAACACGTGTCTACATTCTGTGGCATATTTTTCTGCATAATATGTTTATGAGTTAGAGGTATGTTACTATGAGTCTTAAGTCTTTCTAAAATTTGTTAAGTTTTACACAGTGTTTTAGAGATGACTCAGAGGGCAATGGTATAATCATACTGCTTAGAAAATAAATCCTAATTGCATACAACTGAAGATCAAAGGTCAAAAAAATTAGAAATCATATTCAAAAGTACGCTGTATTGACAAGTTCGTTATTAAAGTATTGACAATTATTCTGACCCGAGTCAAAATCAAAGAAAGCTGTTAAAATCCATAAACAAAAATTACAGAAGTCCAATTCATAACATTTACAACATGAAACGAACTGTGTTGAGCACATGGAAAGCAAAGATGGACATAACGTCCCGTCATGAAGGTGCTCACAGCTGTGAAGCTTGATGCAATAAAGAAAAGGAAGTGTAACAGACGACAGAGAGCATGGAAGAGGAGCAGTGTTGCTAATTCTAATTTTTTAATTAATGTAAGAGATTAGTAGATGGGCCAGGAATTTGGAAAATATACACCAAATACAACATGGTGAATAAACAAAGCATCAAGACTTAAGATAAAATCACTCTAGTTTCCTCAAATGAACCATTCAAAAAATCTAATTAGAATATTGGTAAGAGATAGCATGGATTAGTTACATTTGATAATGTATCACGTAAAACATTAGAAAAAAAATCTGACTCTCAAGCAACAAGGTCCTTAAATGAAAACAGACAAACAGTATCAAAGGACACTGAGAATTCAGGAGATGGTTTTTACCTCCTTTTTAATATTCCAAGTACAAAATGTCATTTAGCACTCACTACCTTATTCCTTCAACTAAATTCCCTCACTATTTGAGTTTTCTACTTCTTGTGTCCACAGATATACTTAGCCCCTCACCATCCAGTATTTGTGGGTCATAAGCTACTCTGTGTCTTACTGACGTATGCTTTCCTTATTTTTTCCTACAAGGTTGAAAACTTCTCAAGGGTGATGACTATTTACAATTTGTCATATTTCAATAGCTCTTTATAAATTGCTAGGCAAATAACAAGTGCATAACTGTTGCATTATTAAATTCAGATATTAATACTGCCTTGAAAACCGACACAGGGCCTCAAGCATTGAAGAATTACAAAGGTCATCACTTGGGGTGACGGAGGGGGTTAGCCAGGGCCTACCTAAGCAGGGACGCATGCACATTTTCTCGATGTAAGAAACTATTTTACTATTATTGATGGTGAGAATAATTTCATAGTCAAAGCAGTTGTTCGATCTGGACTAAATTTACTCATGGTTTGAGCAGTGAAGCCATTGGTGCAAATGACAAGACTTATGGATAGATATTTTCTACCAATAATATTCAGCATGTGTGACATTATTATATGTATGTATCTTCCTGTTTATTAACATAATCAGTGACTTTGAGTTCTTAAAAGAGAAATCAGAAACAGAAAGCATGCATGTTTTCGTATTATTATTTCTGAACTTCAAAATATTGAATTCCTTGCTGGACTTGGCACTTCTGAGGATAAACACAAATGAAATTGAGTCACCGCAGTGTGTTTCTTTTGTTTCTTTTCAGAGAAGGTTCTTTCTTAATTTCTTATTGTACACAGAGGGGTGCAAAACTGGAAAATAAAGTGAGTTTTAGGATTCTAAGGTCATTTAAACAATTTGTTTCCCTCAATATAGTAACAGCACATTACAATCAGGATTTCAAGTTAAGATGCTGCCTGTTGTACCGTTTGCCCACAAAATACAAAGAATTCTCATCACGCAGTGTTCGTGGGGTGTTTAACATCAGGAGGCAAGATGTATATCTTTGAACCAGAGACTCACTATAGTGGTGAGTATAACCGCTTTATATTAAAAAAAAATTGTCTTATGCTTAAAATTATAAATTTAATATATCCCTTTACTTAGGGTTCCGGATTGAAACTTATATATGTCAGTCAGCACATAAAGCCTTGAAATACACTGGTATTGCACAAGGCAAATCTGAAACATGTGAATTCTCTCCTGGACATATCTAAAATCATATTTCTTTTCTTTTTGGCACAGAAAATGATAAAACCTTTTCTCTAAAGTGTACACAAAATTCATTAAAAAAATTATTATCCAAGGAGAAACAAAGTACAGACAAATAGTATTACCAAATAAATGTTAATTCTCTCACTAGAATGTGAAGTCTCTTGGGAAGAGAAATAATTTGTCTTTTGCATACCATTCGCACATACAAGAATGCCAGACCCATACATTTTCACAATAAATAAATTTTAAATGAGCGAATAAGTGCAGATGTAGTAAAAATAGCTGACTGCCTATAAAGATCACATTTTCTAGGTCACAAGCATTCCCTTTTAAAACCATCATTAACAAAAAAAAAAATTAACTGAAAAAATCGTTCATAAATTAAAGTGGTTATCCGACGTGTTCAAAATCAAACTATGACATAACACCCATACTCTATAAATATAAAGTAGGGGAAAATAAAACCAGAGGAATAGTTTGGTATATTTCCCAAATATTAAAAAGGTAAAATGAGGACTGTGCCTTCCATCCAGCTGCACAGTAGCTGGAGGAGAGGATGATCGGAGCATTTCTCAGAAGGACATTCCCAGCGCCTCCCAAATCCATCGATACTGCAACTTGCTAAGCGTCCAGCTTACATGTCAAAATCACTGAAGTATAGTTAGAATACTACATACAAAACCGCCTTTGTAAGGGAAGGGGCTGAAGTCGAAATCGTTCCCATCTGAGTGTCAGGGGCTGAAATCTGCCACTCTCTCATGTGTGTGTCACTCGACACCTCAGTGGGTTTGGATGTGAAGTGCGACCTCACACGTTGTAACGTGGTAACCGGTCCACTTTTCTGCACTGTGGTCCCAGACGAGGCTAGTCTGTTGGTTTTCAGTAAACACTGCTTCTGCTTCTTTGTTTATGGAATAATAAGGAAGTATGATGAAATGCAGAATAGGAGCACCAGACCTATTTATACTCCTGAGATGTCATTAGAATTCTTAAGTCTGAAAAATTAAAGGAGAGAGCAAAAGAGAGAGAGAGAAAACTATTCAACATTAAATTATATTTTACATAATAATATATGTCCCATTTTAAACTCTTATATGCATGCTAGACATTGGGAAAATAAAACATATAAACGAGAAAAAAATTTTTTTTTTTCTTTTTGAGACAGAGCCTTAAGCCTCAGAGCTTCTACCCTGGATAGAGTGCTGTGGCATCACAGTTCACAGCAACCTCCAATTCCTGGGCTCAAGCGAGTCTCCTGCCTCCGCTTCCCAAATAGCTGGGACTACAGGTGCCCGCCACAACGTCCAGCCATTTTTGGGTTGCAGCTGTCATTGCTGTTTGGTGGCCCAGGCTGGATTCGAACCTGCCAGCTCAGGTGTACGTGGCTGGCACCTTAGTCCATTGAGCCACAGGCACTGAGCCTGAACGAGAAAATTTTAAAAGTCATTTGCATTATCACTCTATAATGGCAACTGTTACTAGCACTTTGATATACTTTTCAAAATTTGGATCATAACTGAATATGCAATTTCCTACTGCTTTACCCTTTTATATTTGTTTAGCCTTTTTAAGGCATTCTGTACATGTACCAATAAATGTATGTTTAACAGCAACATCATAGTAAGGTATATGAATTTCCATGATTTACTTAATTCTAATATGTGCTTATTTTAGTTCTAATATTTTTCTATTATAAAAAATATTCCAAAAAATAAAAAAAAAATATTCCAGTGATCATCCTTATACATGAATGTCCCTGTAAGTCTCCAGTACTTTTCTTAGACTACATTTACAGAATAGTTGCAGAGTCAAGGACCACAGATAATGTACTATTGAAGAGGCAAGTAAGATGTCAAAGGCATATTACATCTCTTCTCAAGGAAAATGCTGCATATACACAACATATTTTAATTCATACATATGCATAGTATGTATATTAGACACAATTTATTTTATCTTTAAAAACTTCAGCAAAGAATCTTTTTGCAAATAATTAATTTATTCCCCTGTGCTGAAGCAGGAATAAAGAAAATTAACAGGAAAAATAATATGATTTTTCAACTGTTTTCTAAATTCTCTTTTCTAGCTCAAGAGGAAAAGAGAAATATACCCTGGGAATTAGGAATTCATTTCGAGTGCTTTCTATAACAGAAATCGCAGGTAAGTTACCTAATAAAAACAGAGTAATACAGCATGAAATCTAAATGGAGTTAAAAGTTGCCAACGAAGTAGGCTTATCAGAACACTTCTATCAGAGTGAACCCCAACCAGGCTGTAAAAAGTTAATCGTAAGGGAATAAAGAATGTAGAACTCACTCATATAAAGGAAATGCTTTGAAATATGCCCAACTAGAGAGTTTAAAATGATGTTAAATTGTGTAACCATCACCTGCAACTGCGAGCTATATCAGGGAGTTAACAAATATGTGTCTCCAGGTAACATGCAACAAATCAACAGAGAGCCCTCACCCTACAAAATAGCTATCATCAAATTGTGTTTGAACCTATATAATGATATAGGCTGGGATGTTTCCAAACTGGCAGTACAGAAAATGACAAGGGACACATCATGGGCAGGATGAAAAGGCAATAAAGAAAAATGAAAGGAATAAAAGCTCAGAAAGGGAGGGGGACACGAAATGAGCATATACCCTTGAAACAAAGCAGTAAAATTTCTCAGCCATGTTTCTAGAGTCTTACACGATAATTAAGCATGACACTATCATAAAAGATAGCAAGATAATGTCTATGCGTCAAGGGTTTGGATGTATAGTATCTGATCTGAGTTGTGCAGCCGTGGGCTTGTAGGACTGTTCCACACACAGAACTGGGATTCGCAGAAACTGCACCAACTGCCCATTGTGACCACTGAGACGGAACAGAACCAGAATTTGAACCTAGCAATCCAAACTCCAGAAAAAGCAGTTCCTAAAAGAAAGAAATGTATTAATATAAGTACAAAGATTTTAAAAGTATTTAGTAAACTGATGGTGAATTCACTGAAAAGTTTACATTTGAAGCGGGCATTTGTAGAAAGAATATCCCTTTACTTTTCTTAGAAACAATTTTTGGTTTTGTATTAACTAAGTCATTCAAGAATAGGGCTCATTACTCTTTTAAATTCAATAAGGTTAGGTTTGGGTAGTAACAAATTTGAATCAGAGAATTAATCTGGATGATCCACACTTTTTGAAAGACTCATACAGCTTTAAAAAGTCTTATGTTCTTTCTCTAATAACATCTGTTTTTCATGGATATACCAAAACATTTAATTTTATAACAACAAGAAAATTCCAGCTCTAAAATGCCAATTACAAAATAACAAATGCTTTCTGTAGGTCTGATACCTTAGCATATATTTTTTGTTATTTAGTAAGTAATGCAAAATGTCTATAGTATAAAGTCATGATGAAGAAAAGAAAATTAATTGGCCTGAATTCATAATGTGATCTTCATTTTCAAGTAGTATAATAAACGGAATCATTAAAACAAACAAAAGCAATAACATTGATATTAGTATCTCAGCCTTGCATGAAAATTAATAAAATAAAATTAGAATTTAATATGAAAGATTTTAGAATTTAATATTATAATTTTAGACTTTATATTGTTAAAATAAGTATAATACATATGAGCAATAGTTTAAAAGTACTTTAAAATTAAAATTATAGAATGTTGTCCAGGAAGTCAGAATGTACTGTATCTTATAAAAGGGCTCTACTAAAAATTTCTGAAGTTTCTAAAGTTACAAAAAAGTCTTCTATGTAAGAATATATATACTTCCTGTCGTCATTATAAATGGTCTAATTTCATTCCTAAAAAGCACAGACTTTCTGATTCCTTAAGATAGATTCTGTTTAGGATAGTGTTTAAGTAATGTGTTTTTCTTTTAGCACCACCAATCTTTTCAAAAATATTTAAAATTAAAAAAGAATTTATTGATCTAATTTACTTGTCTAAGGTCTCTCATTCTGGTGTAAAAAGTAGAAATGTGGTTTAAGAAAAAAAGGTCATAACCACTCAGAATTATTTTCACTTGTGACTTACTATAAATTCATGCTCATTTGTTTTGGGTCATTAGTACATGAGTCAGTGATTATAAGCATGTCATAATAATTCACTCTATAGTTCAAATATAAAATAGTTTCCAGTAATGACAATTACTATAAAAGAAAAGAAAAATTTAGTAAAATTCTTTTAAAAAGGAATAAGATATGAACACAAAGGGAGGCTCTAATTGTAGCAAGATGGTTAGAAAGCCCTGCCTCAAGAGGGACAGTTTTTAAACTGAACTTTGAAAGCTGAGAGAGAGTGAGAAGTGGAAGACTATTGTCATGGCCTCAGTGAGCAAGGCAAGGACCACAGGCTGGGAGTCTAGGGTTCCCGGGATGCACCTGCAGAGCTGCACACGCCCCTGAACAGAAGAGTCCTTGGTTTAATGTTTTGTTGCTATTTTGTGTTCTTAATAATTTTTATCAGAGGTGCTTCACATTTTTCTCTCCCCATGGGTCTTTGAAAACTGTGTATCATGTCCTCAATGCTGCCTATGCTTAAGAGACTGAAAGCAGAGCGGAGTGATTCAGGGCCATGAGCCCAGATCAAGGGAAGGAAAAGGAAGGGCAAAGTCAAGCCATGCTTTGAAAGCCACAGAAACGCTTGGGTTTTCTTCTAATGTGGTCAGAAGTCATTGAGCATGGGTGTTAAACAGAGAAGTGACACCACGATCTTTGTATTTAGAGTCTCACTCTAACTGTAGCACGGCAGAGGCTCACTACCTATTTTGTAAACAAGGTTTTATTAGAACACAGCCACTCCCAATTTTGTTATATATGTCTGGGATAGCTTTTTTGGTACAATGGCAGAATAGAGTAGTTGCAACAGAAAGTCTGTACAATCCGCACAGTGTAAAACGTTTACCATCTGTTTCTTTTTAGGAAAAGTGTACAGACCCCAGAACTACAAGGGGTAAGATTGACGGCAGGGAGATTTGTTGGAGATCTCCGGCACTAGGAGCACTTAGGTGTCCTCAGTAAATCTGAGGAAGGGAGTAAGAATATAAGGAGCATATTCGAGAGATATTTAGCAGAATTAATCAAAGAATTATCAGATTGCTTAGAAGTGAGTTAGTGGTTGATATGAGAAGGGAGGACGATGTGCCTCACAGCATTGGGAGGGGGAAATCAGGAGCTCTACTTCATCTGTGCAAAGCCTGAAATGCTGTGCGGAAGAGAGAGCTCAGGGGCAGACACATTTACAACAGAATCTGAATTCTGAGGGCAGCAAAGGCGGCATATAGATATTGGAGGCATCAGCAGAAAGGCAACTGAGTTCATGGGCAGGAATGAGACGATCCAGAGAGAGACAGGAAGGCTATTCAAGTCCTCCGGGTAAAGGAAGGGACGTGGGGTCACCAAACCTGAAAAATGACCAAAAGTAACAAAAACACTAAAACAGTGTGCCGCCTTGAAAATCAAAAAGAACAGAGTTTCTGAATAAAGAAAGAGTTGCTGGACATTTTAAGTGCTGATAAACAGTGAGATGAAGCGAGAAGGAAGGCCAGCAGCCCCCCGACGGGAAGGCCGTTAGCAGGAGAGGAGCGGGCGGCCTGGGGAGGCGAAGAGTGAAGGCCACGAAAAGGCAGCAGAGGAAGAAATGTGGAGACGCAGGAGACAGGCGGTGAGAACTGAACGCAGGAGAGAGTCCAAGACGTGCTGCCTTTTGTGCATTTGTAGAGTAGCTTGTGTGCTATCGAAAAAGAGGAAAAACAGCAATGAAGATGTGAAAAGGAGTAAGATATTTAAGTGATGACTGAAGGCAATGATGGTTAGAAATCCATACACAGGACAATTCGAGTGTGTATTTCCGATAGATAATTTCTTTTTTAAAATTGAACTTTAGAAGAGTGAAAAAAGGAAAAGTAGAGTCCTGCCAGCTGCAGAAGGCTGTACTGAAGCAGGAGCAAAGTGGTAACAGGAAAAAAACTGTCAGGCTGACGGGAGGAATAAAAGCGAGACCCCAGCAAACCGGCATGAGAAGCAGGCTGGGGGGCCAGAGTGGAGGGCCCTGAGCACCCCTCGAAGGGTCTGAATTGTCTGTGTCGGAAAACTATTCATCAGAGAGAAAAAAGCAGGAAGGGTAAGTCAGCAAGGGCAGCCTTTCCACAGTGAAGGATGTGCAGGGAGGGCCTTACATGATGCACAGTTCAACGTGTGAAAAGATGATGGAGAAACCTCAGCACCACGTCCCAAGTTCATTAATCTACTCGTGTATGACAAATTTTATATAAATCTGTATGATGGTTTGACCGCCACTATATGTTTTCTCCAAATTCCAGGCTTTGATACACAAACATTAAATGTGCCCTCACTATTTTATGAACTTTTAAATATGTCTTTTAAACCTTAAATTTTAGAATATATCTTCAATTGAAGATACACTGTTGATTCTCATTTGTCCACTGACTGACCGACCCCCTCACTACATGGCATTTTTAAAGAGTTTATTTGGGGTCGTGTACTGGGCGGGACACGGAGACCCCAGGCCCGAGCCCCCCCAGGCGGCGCCGTGTCCTCGGCGGGACGCGGGGACCCCAGGCCCGAGCCCACCGAGGCGGCGCCGTGTCCTCGGCGGGACGCGGGGAGCCCAGGCCCGAGCGCACCAGGGCTGCGCCGTGTCCTCGGCGGGACGCGGAGACCCCAGGACCGAGCCCACCAAGGCGGCACCGTGTCCTCGGCGGGACGCGGGGACCCTAGGCCCGAGCGCACCAGGGCGGCGCCGTGTCCTCGGCGGGACACGGAGACCCCAGGCCCGAGCCCACCAAGGCGGCACCGTGTCCTGGGCGGGACGCGGAGACCCCAGGCCCGAGCCCACCAAGGCGGCGCCGTGTCCTCGGCGGGACGCGGAGACCCCAGGCCCGAGCCCACCAAGGCGGCGCCGTGTACTCAGCGGGACGCGGAGACCCCAGGCCCGAGCCCACCAAGGCGG
>CAUYRH010030648.1:0-10043 GCA_963574655.1 Perodicticus potto
GAAGCAAATATCACCTTGATCCCTAAACCAGGGAGAGACCCAACAAGAAAAGAAAACTATAGACCAATATCACTAATGAATATTGATGCAAAAATATTTAACAAGATACTAACCAACAGAATCCAGCAACACATCAAACAAATTATACACCATGACAAAGTGGGCTTTGTTCTAGGGTCTCAAGGTTGGTTCAATATACGTAAATGTATAAATGTAATTCAGCACATAAACAAATTAAAAAATAAAGACCATATGATTCTCTCAATTGATGCAGAAGAAGCTTTTGACAATATCCAGCATCCCTTCAGGATCAGAACACTTAAATAAATTGGTATAGAAAAGACATTTCTTAAACTGATAGAGGCCATCTACAGCAAACCCACAGCCAATATCGTATTGAATGGAGTTACGTTGAAACCATTTCCACTTAGATCAGGAACCTGGAAAGGTTTCCCATTGTCTCCATTGTTCTTCAACATCATAATGGAAGGTTTGGCCATTGCAATCAGGGAAGAAACGGCGATCGAGGGTATACATATAGGGCCAGAAGAGATCAAACTTTCACTCTTCACAGATGATATGATTGCATATCTGGAAAATACCAGGGATTCTACTACAAAACTTTTAGAAGTGATAAAGGAACACGGCATTGTCTCAGGCTAAAAAATCAATACCCATAAATCTGTAGCCTTTATATATACCAACAATAGCCAAGCCGAAAAAACAGTCAAGGACTCTATTCCTTTCACAGTAGTGCCAAAGAAGATGAAATATTTGAGAGTTTACCTAACAAAGGATGTGAAAGATCTCTATAAAGAGAACTACGAAACTTTAAGAAAAGAAATAGCTGAAAATGTTAACAAATGGAAAAATTTACCATGCTCATGGCTGGGAAGAATCAACACTGTTAAAATGTCTCTACTACCCAAAGCAATATATAATTTTAATGCAATTCCTATCAAAGCTCCATTGTCATATTTTAAAGATTTTGAAAAAATAATACTTCATTTTATATGGAATCAGAAAAAACCTCAAATAGCCAAGACATTACTCAGAAATAAAAACAAAGCAGGAGGAATCATGCTACCAGACCTGA
Source organism: Perodicticus potto (assembly GCA_963574655.1). Classification (NCBI taxonomy): domain Eukaryota; kingdom Metazoa; phylum Chordata; class Mammalia; order Primates; family Lorisidae; genus Perodicticus; species Perodicticus potto. The sequence continues at coordinate 1,097 of CAUYRH010030648.1, forward strand.
GACTCTACTATAAATCAACAGTGATCAAAACAGCATGGTACTGGCACAAAAACAGAGAGGTAGCTGTTTGGAACAGAATAGAGAACCAAGAGACGAATCCAGCTATTTACCGTTATTTGATCTTTGACAAGCCAATTAAAAACATTCAGTGGGGAAAAGACTCCCAATTTAACAAATGGTGCTGGGTGAACTGGCTGGTGACCTGTAGAAGACTAAAACTAGACCCACACCTCTCACCATTAACTAAGGTAGACTTTCACTGGATTAAAGATTTAAACTTAAGACATGAAACTATCAAAATATTAGAAGAAAGTACAGGGGAAACTCTTGAAGGAATTGGCCTGAATATTCCTTCAGGAATATTGGCCTGAATATTTTATGAGGAGGACTCCTTAGGCAATTGAAGCAGTATCAAAAATACACTACTGGGACCTGATCAAACTAAAAAGCTTCTGTACAACTAAGAACATAGCAAGTATAGCAAGCAGACAGCCCTCAGAATGGGAGAAAATATTTGCAAATTATGCCTCCTACAAAGGTTTAATAACCAGAATACACAGAGAACTCAAATGTATTAGCAAGAAAAGAACAAGTGATCCCATCTCAGGGTGGGAAAAGGACTTGAAGGGAAACTTTTCCAAAGAAGACAGGTGCACAGCCTACAGACACATGAAAAAATGCTTACCATCCTTAATCATCAAAGAAATGCAAATCAAAACTACTTTGAGATATCACCTAACCCCAGTAACATTAACCCACATGACAAAATCCCAAAACCAGAGATGTTGGCGTGGATATGGAGAAAAGGGTACACTTCTACACTGCTGGTGGGAATGCACACTAATACGTTCCTTTTGGAAGGATGTTTGGAGAGTACTTAAAGATCTAAAAATAGACCTTCCATTCGACCCTATAATTCCTTTACTAGGTATATACCCAGAAGACTAAAAATCACATTATAACAAAGACACTGTACCAGAATGTTTATTGTAGCCCAATTCATAATTGCTAAGTCATGGAAGAAGCCCAAGTGCCTATCAACTCACGAATGAATTAATAAATTGTGATATATGTACACCATGGAATATTATGCAGCCTTAAAGAAAGATGGAGACTTTATCTCTTTCATATTTACATGGATGGAGCTGGAACATATTCTTCTTAGCAAAGTATCTCAAGAATGGAAGAAAAAGTATTCAATGTACTCAGCCCTACTATGAAGCTAATTTAAAAGTCTCATATGAAGGCTGTAACCTAACTATAGCACAAGAATATGGGAAGGGAGGGGAGGAGAGAGGTTGGAGTGGAGGGAGGGTAATTGGTGGGGCCACACCTATGGTGCATCTTAGAAATGTACAGGCAAAGCTTACTAAATGCAGAATACAAATGTCTTCATACAATAGCTAAGAAAATGCCATGAAGGGTATGTTAAACAGTTTGATGAAAACATTTCAGATTGTATATGAAACCAGCACATTGTACCCCTTGATTGCACTAATGTATGCAGCTATGATTTAATAAAATAAATAAATAAATAAGTAAATAAATAAATAAATAAATAAATGACATAGGAGTAAATAATGGTTCACATTTAGCCATGCTAATTTCTGTCTCAGATTTATGATTATAAATATAATATAAATATAATTAAATATAATTTGCATTTCATTCATATTCCTTTTACAGCTTTCAAAAACTATTTTAGGCTGTGCGTGGTGGCTCCCTCCGGTAATTCTAGCACTCTGGGAGGCCAGGGTGAGTGAATTGCTTGAGAGTTCAGGTGTTAGAGACCAGGCTGAGCAAGAGTGAGACCCCATCTCTAGTAAAAATAGAAAAACTAGCTGATCTTTGTGCTTGCATCTATAATCTCAGCTACTTGGGAGGCTGAGGATGGCTTGAGCCCAGGAGTTTGGGGTTGTGAATCATGATGCCCTGACTGGTGCTCTAGCCTGGTCAATAGAGGGAGACTTTGTCTCAAAACACAAACAAATAAATGCAAACTATTTTAAAGGGATTTTGCGTATTTTTCCTTATATTGTCCTTATTTATATTTGTTGTATAAATAGCGTGTTTGGTATTTTTTTGTGTATTGTGTATTATCAGGCAATTAAGTTCATGAACTCATCCTACAAAAGGTGCTCAGAATGGTCATCAGAACTGTCATTGTATGAGGTTGGACAATGAAGTTTGAGAACTTATCCTAGAAAAAGTGCTATATGCCTCATTGATGAGTATCACCATAGTCACCTTCAAAGTACTTTCCTTGGCCATCTGGTGACTGGACATTCAGCAGTGCTGTATGTAGCATTTTTTCTAGCATGAGTTCATGAAGTTACTGCCAACCTCATAGTTTCTATCTGAGTTGGGTTTTTATGTTTGGGGAGTTAGGGAAGAGTAAAATGCTCGAAAGCGCAGATGACACCTGCTTATTAAGTTTGTTCATGGCACACCATATCTGTAAAAATCATGCAAGTGGATCAAAATGTATTAAATGGATTGGTCCACCAAGAATTTTTGAAAACAAAGATTTATTGCTTTTATTCTTTATTTTTTAACGTGTAATAAATGCCTTAATTGTTAATAACCTAAAATTTCTGGCAAGTGAATATAATGGAAAACATTGGGAGTTGAATGTCAACCTCTAGCTCATCTTATTTTTTATATTATCTTTTACTTAAAGCTGCAGGCCTTTGGCATCTACTTAGCTGGATATTATCCTGTTCACAGCATCAGCACTTACTTAAACCAGGAGATCCTTGTGGATCTCAATCTGATGCTGTTTTAGGGATTTTGTTTTGTTCTCTAGACTACCATTGACCTGTGGATTACATACTCTTCTGAATCATACTAGCAAATAATTAGAGACTTTAATCACCAATAATATAGTATGTGTCAGAAATTTATTGAGGTGTGTTTAAAAGTAAAGCATTCATTTTATAATTTATTTTATAATTACTCCAATGGAAAGTTCTATAAAATTGACATATTTCATTTTCTCCATTCTTGGTAGTTTCTTATATTTTTAATTTCAATGAAAGCATTAAAATATACAAAATAACCTTTTCTAAAACATTTCTCAGACTCACATCCTGTGATCTATAGTCATAGAGTTTTGTTTTCCCTGTCCTGTCATGCACTGTGGTTGTTAAGAGATTGAGGTGTGAGTACTAGCAAATGAACATTTTCAATTATTCTTTTATATAATATTCTACGTCCTCTTTTATTTACAGTTTTACTTTCCACAGTTTCAGTTGCCCAAAGTCAACTTTAGTCAGTTTAATAGGGAAATATTAAATGAAAAATTCAAAAAATAGATAATTCATAAATTTTAAAATGCACGTCACTATGAGTAGCATGATGAAATCTTTTACTGCCTGTTCCATCCTGCCCAGAATGTAAATCATCCTTCTGATGCAACATTTTGCCTATGCTCTGCACCAATGCATCACTAAGCAGTCATTTTGGTTACCAGATCAACTATGGTGGTATCACTGAACATGTGTTCAAGTAACCCTACCTAACTTATTAATGGACCTACAGGACAAGAGTAGTGATGCTGGAAATTTGGATAGGCCAAAGAAAGGCCATAAAGTGCTTCCATTAAGTGAAAAAATAAAATTTCTCCATTTAATAAGAAAAAAGAAAAACATAAAGTGTATCAAGTCTGGTACCATCCATGGTTTCAGGCATCCATGAGATCTAGGAAAATATCCCTCATGGAAAAGAGAAGAATACCATAATACCCTATGAGAAACATAGTCTGGTTTCAAGTTTATATATGTAGAAAAACTGATCTTTAGAGAGTTTAGTAACTTGCCAAAGGTCACAGTAGTAGACATGTGACTCTGGCCATTTCTCACCATCTCCATCACTCACATCCTCATAAAATACTTCATGATCTTGCCCTTCGCAACCTCTCTAATTTCATATCCCATCACTCTTAAGTCACCAGTAGATACCCTGAGACTACCTAAGGCCTAAAATCTCAACCAACATGAAGATATAGAACCAAGAAATGTACAAGTACCTGTCCTGGTAGCAGAGTTTGCTAGTTGTCCATTGTTATGTAACATCTGAAAACTGAATTAGCTTAAACAAGTGTTACTGTCCCTTATAGTTCCTGTGGGTAAACAACTTAAGGACCAGCTTGACTGGGAAGTTTGGCTAGGGGTTTCTCATGAGATTGCTATTGCAGTCATATGTTGGCTAGGGCCTCAGTCAGGCAAAGGCTTGACTGAAGCTAGATCATTCATATGGATGGAAAGCTGGGGCTGGTTATTAAATGGTCTGAATTTCCCTCTACATAGTCTTCTCCAAAAGACTGCTTATCTTCACAATGTGGTGGCAGGGATCCCCAGAGGGTGATCTACAGGTCAGTGTGGAAGGTGCTGTGCCTTTTAAGAGGTACCTTGGAACATTATGTGGTAATTTCTATAGTATTCTTTAGATTACACAAATAATCCCTGATTCGTTGTAGGTACCCATAAACATGAGGAGACTGGAGCCATGGGAATCCATCTCTGTGGCTGGCTACACACTTGATTTGAGTCTTAGATAACACTGAATATGAAGCTTTATCTGAACTGTTTTTGTTAATACAGTTTGGAATAATTTTTATATCATTTTCAACAAAAATTTTTAGTGGTATATTAGAATCATATAAGATTCATTCATTGACTAGTTTAACAGCTTTCAACCACAGGAGTAGCCTAAGTATAAAATTATTACAAATATAAAGATGTTTAAGATTTATATCTCATAAAACAAGAGATGACTAATGATTAATCATTGATTTACTTGGAGGATAGTCAGATTATTTTCCCTAAACTTTAAAAACTGATAGAGAATGACTTAAAACAATTACAAATATTAGTCTTTTACCTCATATTAGCTCTTGGAAATAGATTCCCTTAGGCCACATGATACAAAATTTAGAATGCAACTTTATAGCCAAGTTATATTAATTATTATCATTAGGATTTGAAGCCTTGAAGTCATTCTAAAGAATGCTTATTTTTAGTGTAGATAGTGGAGGCTTGATACTTCTTCATTTCTTTGCTGTTTTTTTGTTCGATATTATTTTATAAATGAGTTATCCTATTGTCAGAATCATGTAGAACCTGTCTGTACTCTGATTCAACATCTTCCTGTTGTTTTAAAAAAGGAAAGCTTATTTTTTTTAAGTTTGAACAAAATGTCTTAATTTACGTTTTTTATCAAGCAAGCTGAATACACTTTATAGACCTACTATCCAACATTGTAAACTTAAAAATTTGTAAAGAGGTTAGATCTCATGTTAAGTGTTCTTATCACAATAAATAACAAACAAAGTATAAAAAAATAATAAGAAAATATTCTTCTGCTTGCAAGCAGGAAAAGCCTTACCTGGGGGCTGTGTTAGTTTTTTTGGACTTGGACACTCGATTAAACTGCCTTGGGAGATCTCAGGCCAGTGTGTGGATGACTTTGGGTATTGTCTGGGGTCCCAGACTGAGCCACTGAGCTGGAAAGGAGCTAATATTGTTCATCTATGGGCTGCCCCTGCGTGTTGCAGCACCAGGATTGGCCGGTAGAACCTGGATGAGTAATCTAGTGACTGAGCTGCCCAAAGGTGGGGAATGAGATGCTGGGCAAGTGCAGAGATCCAAGTGTTCGGCCGATGAACAGCCATGGCCCTCAGGGGCATAGAGGGAAACAGGATTTGGCACACTGGATAAGCAGGCAGCAATGCCAGGAGAGATCCCAGGGATAAGTGCTTTCCCTGGAAAGTTTCTGCTTGGCCAAGGTTCATGGCTTGGAGTGTATTTTAAGTGGGCTGAGGAGTCATTTGGGCTCCCAAGCCTGCAGAGTCTGAGAAATCAGTAGAGGCCTCCAGTTCCCATTTTGTACAGCTGTATCAACATTGTGATTAACATCTCATACCTCAGAAGATCACCCATTGCCTGGTCAATACTTAGCAAGATATATATACTGTTTGGTTTCTTGGTTTGGGTGGTTTTGTTTTTGTTTTTTGTTTTTAATTTCAACATTTATCCTTGACTTTTTTTTTTTTCTTTTTTCACCATTCTGGTTTAAATATGATCTTCCATTTTTGCCTACTTTAACAATTATTTTTTTCCCTACTTTAACAATTAGAATTTCATTTTTGCTAGTGTTTCTGTCCCTATTATTTGTTCCCCCCCTAATTTTATCCCATAAAGGTTTTTGCTTGTTTGTTTTGGATTGATTTACAGTATTTTTGTCTTTCCTCTCTACCTGGTGGAGGTGGGGTATTGTGTCTGAGCTGGCTGGCCAAAAGCTGTTGACCTTAAGGGAATCACCCAACCCAGCACCCATGGAGGTTGGGGGGTCTTAAAGTTGGGCCATAGTACCCTATTACACACCTATATTTCTCCTGTTTCTCTCTTTCAGTGCCTCTCTTCTTCTTCTTCTTCTTCTTCTTTTTTTTTTTTTTTTGAGACAGAACCTCAAGCTCTCACCCTGGATAGAGTACCATGGCATTACAGCTCACAGCAACCTCCAATTCCTGGGCTCAAGCGAGTCTCTTGCCTCCGCCTCCCAAGTAGCTGGGACTACAGGCGCCTGCCACAATGCCTGGCCATTTTTTGGTTGTAGCCGTCATTGTTGTTTGGCAGGCCCAGGCTGGATTCGAACCCGCCAGCTCAGGTATACGTGGCTGGTGCCTTAGCCCATTGAGCCACAGACGCTGAGCCTCAGTGCCTCTCTTCTTTATGTCAATATTCCTTTTATTTACCCCCTCTTCTTTCGCTCCTTTTTGTTTTCTTTTCTCTTCTTTAAATCTTTTTTCCCTTCTTACTCTTCAATCTTCTCGTCTTTCTGGTCTCACACCAAAAGGACTCATTAAAACTTTAGTCCAGCGATACAGTAACTTAAAGAGGAAGAAGAAGTGAAAGGAAAATTAGGGTAAGGAAAAAGATACAAGAAAGCAATCATGAAGAAGAATCAGCAGAAAAATCCTGGCAACATGAAATCCCAGGCCAGAGTAACCCCTTCTGGGGATTGTGAGACAGCTACTGCAGAACATTCCTCCTATAAAGAAATATTAGAAATGACAGAGGGAAATTTAAAACACAGATAATGAAAACAATGACGGATATTGCTGAGAAAGTGAAAAACAATCAAAAAGCAATTGAAGAAATTGATGACAAAGTGAATAATAACCAAAAGGAAATTCAAAAACAGAATCAAATAAGAGATGAATGATACGAACAATATAGAAAGGATATAGCAGAGCTGAAGGAAGTAAAACAGTCAATTAGGGAACGTAAAGATGCAATACAAAGTATCAACAACAGATTAGATCCTGCAGAAGAAAGAATCTCAGAAGTAGAGGATTAAACTCTTGAGATATCTCAGGTAGTTAAAGAGGCCAAAAAGAAGAGAGAGAAAGCAGAACTTTCACTGACAGAATTATGGGACTCTATGAAGCATTCAAACATATGAGTTATAGGTATCCCAGAAGAGGAACAAGAATGCCCCCGAGGAATGGAAGCCATTCTAGAGAATATTATACATAAAAATTTCCCAAATATCACCAAAGATTTTGACATACTCCTTTCAGAGGGATATTGGTCCCTTGGTTGCCTCAACTCAAATAGAGCTTGTCCAAGGCATACTGTGATGAATTTATCTAAAATCAAGACAAAAGAAAAGATCTTGCAAACTGCCAGGAGTAAGCACCAAATGACCTACAGGGGAAAATCTATCAGGGTGACAGTGGACTTCTCTAATGAAACTTTTCAAGCCAGAAGACAATGGTCATCTATCTTTAACCTACTTAGAACAATTTCCAGCCCAGAATTCTTTATCTCACTAAACTAAGCTTTAAAATTGATGGAGAAATCAAATCTTTTATTGATATGCAAACATTGAGGAAATTTGCCACAACAAGAGCAGCTTTATAGGAAATATTTCAACCTGTCCTACACATTGACCATCACAATGAACCTTCAGCAAAGTAAACACACAGAAATTATAGGACAGAACCTAGTTTCCACAATGATGCAAAAGTCAAAACTGACCAATGGACTTTCACAAAATAAGATGAATAGAACGCTGCCACACTTATTAATCATCTCAATAAATGTCAATGGCTTGAATTCCCCACTGGAGAGGCATAGATTGGCTGATTGGATTTAAAAACACAAGCCATCTATTTTTTGTCTACTGGAAACACATATGAAATCAAAAGACAAACTCAGAGTTTTAAAACTCAGAGTTAATGGTTGGAAGTCAATTTTGCAGGCAAATGAAACTCAGAAGAAAAGAAAGGTTGCAATCTTATTCTCAGACACATGTGGATTTAAAGCAACTATAGTCAAAAAAGATAATGATGGTCACTTCATATTGGTTAAGGGAAAAATACAACAAGAGGACATTTCAATTTAAATGGTCCCAGATTCTTGAAACAGACCTTGCTTAGTCTGAGCAATATGATATCCTATAACACCATAAAAACAGGGGACTTAAATACCCCTCTCTCAGAGCTGGATGGATCCTCTAAACAGAAATTAAATAAAGATATTAGAGAGATAAATGAGACTTTAGAACAAATGTGCTTGATAGATGTATATAGAACACTCCATCCCAAAGATACAGAATATACATTCTTTTCATCGTCCCATGGAATATTCTCCAAAATTGATCATATCCTAGGACACAAAACAAACCTCAGCAGGATAAAAAGAATTGAAATTCTACCTTGCATATTTTTATTTATTTATTTATTTTTTATTAAATCATAGCTGTGTACCTTAGTGCAATCATGGAGTACAATGTGCTGGCTTCATATACAATCTGAAACATTTTCATCAAACTGTTTAACATAGCCTTCATGGCACTTTCCGAGTTATTGTATGAAGACATTTGTATTCTGCATTTAGTAAGTTTCATCTGTACCCTTCTAAGATGCACCGTAGATGTGATC
>CAUYRH010030649.1:0-41447 GCA_963574655.1 Perodicticus potto
GCCTGTGGCTCAACGGGCTAAGGCGCCAGCCACGTACACCTGAGCTGGCGGGTTCGAATCCAGCCCGGGCCTGCCAAACAACAATGATGGCTGCAACCAAAAAATGGCCGGGCGTTGTGGCGGGCGCCTATAGTCCCAGCTGCTTGGGAGGCAGAGGCAAGAGACTCGCTTGAGCCCAGGAATTGGAGGTTGCTGTGAGCTGTGATGCCACGGCACTCTATCTAGGGTGACAGCTTGAGGCTCTGTGTCCAAAAAAAAAAAAAGAAAGAAAGATGGCCTAGCTAGCTTTGCTTAACTCAGGGTTCCCACAGACTTTCAACTTGTTACATCTGCAAAGCATAGTCAAGTGAAACTCAGGTAAGCACTGTGGACCTGTACTGAGCTTCGGGTTTTCTCAGAAATAAGTGATCACTAAACATCGTATTTATCATTTTGGAAAATATCATTTAATTTCCATGTACAGTTTTCCTAAGATAGCATTTCTGTTTGAAAGGAATCTCATTATTACCAAAGGATTTGGTTATTTGTCATATGCCTTGTTATCTGGGCATCCAGTTGTCAAATCAATTTCCTGTGGCTGATCAGCCTAGACTTGGTGTGTGCCTAGGAGCATAATGAGCCCAGTTCAGCTGTCCAGGACTCCCAATCTCTCTGATCCTACCAGCCAGAGCCCATTTTCAGTTCCCTCATTGGTGCTCACTAGCCCTTCGGCTTCTTTGACTTTATTTTTTATCCTTATCCTGCCAGGCTCCAAACTTAGATGAGTCCTTGATTGCCTTTCTCCCAAAAGTGAGCAGGGGCTTGAGGTTGCTGGCGCTGTTAGAGTGCTGTTAGTCAGTGTCCCTTCTCCCACCCCCCACCCAGCCCTGCCTCCCCACCCACGTTCCTCAAGCTCCGTAGCTCAGCCCTTCCCCTTTTCTAGCCCTCGAGGATCTTATGCTTACTGTTCTGTTACTAGAGCTCCTGCCCCCAGTCCCCTGCTCCCCTAATTTTTTAGTGCAACAGCTTTACCCATCCTTCCCTCCACACTTCCTGTCCCCTCTTTTTTAGCCCCAGCATCTTTATCAGTGCTTTCAAGTTCTTCTGCCTTTCCTGAGCCCTTTCTCCAGCACTGGGGGAAAAAAGATTTAAATATCATTTAAATAAGTAACATTAACACATGTACCTCGTTTTAAAAATTCAAGTAGTATAGGGCGGCGCCTGTGTCTCAGTAAGCAGGGCACCGGCCCCATATACTGAGGGTGGTGGGTCCAAACCCAGGCCCTGCCAAACTGCAACAACAACAAAAAAATAGCCGGGCATTGTGGCGGGCGCCTGTAGTCCCAGCTACTCGGGAGGCTGAAGCAAGAGAATCACTTAAGCCCAAGAGTTTGAAGTTGCTGTGAGCTGTGACGTCACAGCACTCTACTGAGGATGACAAAGTGAGACTCTGTCTCTAAAAAAAAAAAAAAATCAAGTAGTATAGAAGAATTTACAAAGGCAACTACTTAATGCCAGTTTGTGTGTGTGTATTCTTCCAGAAATGTTATGTGCATAAACAAATATACAATTACCTCCGTTCCTCTTTCTCTCCATGTTATTTATTTTTTTTTTTTTTTGAGACAGAGTCTTACTATGTCACCCAGCCTAGACTGCTGTGATGTCATAGCTCACAGTAGCCTCAAACTCCTGGGTTCAAGAGATTCTCTTGTCTCAGCCTCCTGAGTAGCTGGGACTACAGGCGCCTGCCACCATGCCTGGCTAGTTTTTCTACTTTTAGTAGAGCCAGGATCTTGCTCATGCTCAGGCTGGTCTCAAACTCCTGAGCTCAAGTTTGAGTGCCTCACTTCCACCTCCCAGAGTGTTAGGATTACAGGTGTGAACCACTGTGCCTGGCCTCTCTCTATTTTTTAAAACACAAATGCTATACACATAGTCTGGATATCACTGTTTTAGTATATTGCTTGGAAATCAGTTCACATCAGCACTATAGACCCAACTCATTCTTTTAATAGATACAGAAAATACAATTGACTGTAAAAACACCACAATTGAATCGGCCCCCTATTAAAGGGTGTGCTTTGCAGCCCAGTGTTTCAGTGAGTATCCGTGGAACATCAGTCTTTGTACCCATGCACAACTATATCTGTATGAAAATTCTTAGAAGGTGAATTGCTGGAATGAAGGATCATAGGTTTTCATTTTCTGAAAAGAGAATTTTTTTTGTCCTTGTATTACTGCTCCTCCAGTCCATTTATTCATGTGTCATTGATTTGTTTTATAGGTATTTGTCTTAAATGTCTGCCGCCTTTTAAAAATATTGATCTCTTGGCTTAGCGCCTGTGGCTTAACGGGCTAAGGCGCCAGCCACGTACACCTGAGCTGGCGGGTTCGAATCCAGCCCGGGCCCGCCAAACAACAGTGACGGCTGCAACCAAAAAATGGCCAGGTGTTGTGGTGAGCGCCTGTTGTCCCAGCTACTTGGAAGGAGGAGGCAGGAGACTCGCTTGAGCCCAGGAATTGGAGGTTGCTGTGAGCTGTGATGCCACTGCACTCTACCCAGGGTGACAACTTGAGGCTCTGTCTCAAAAAAAAAAAAAAAATTTGATCTCTTTATGTTTTTTATTTAGAGTTTCTGCAATCACTGAATTCCTGAACGTGATAATCAGTGTTTGCATCTAAGGACTCCTTACTGTCCTCATGTCGTTCTCTTGTCGGGACTACTGGCCTTTTATCTTCTAATGTTTCTATTGAAAGATAACATATGGCTTGGTGCCTGTGGCTCAACGGGCTAAGGCGCCAGCCATATACACCTGAGCTGGCGGGTTCGAATCCAGCCCGGGCCCGCCAAACAACAATGACGGCTGCCACCAAAAAACAGCCAGGCGTCGTGGCGGGCGCCTGCAGTCCCAGCTACTTGGGAGGCGGAGGCAGGAGACTCGCTTGAGCCCAGGAGTTGGAGGCTGTGAGCTGTGATGCCACAGTACTCTATCCAGGGTGACAGCTTGAGGTTCTGTCTCAAAAGGAAAGATAACATATATACAAAAAAGTGCTTTACAAAAAAGCACACCAATCTTCATTAAATGTTCAACTTGATGAACTCTCAAAAAGCATTTCTTCTGTAGCCAACACTCAGATAAACAAAAAATACTAGCACCCTAGACTGTCTGTGGGCCCCTTAGAGTAACACTCTCTCCGTAGGTAACTGCTATCTTGACTTCTAACACCACAGATTGGTTCTGCCTGTTTTCTTTTCACTTTATGTAAGTGTGATTATACAGTACATACTGCCTCTCCCTTCTTTTGTGAACACATGGTTTGATGAATGTAGTTCTCATTGCTGTAAGGCCATTCTCAGCATGAATATACAATTCATTTGTTCATTCTATTGTCGATGGACACCTGCGTTGTTTTTTTGTTTTTTTTGAGGCTCTCATGAACAGTGCTGCTGTGGACACTTTTGTGTCATCTGATGCACATATATGCACATTTTTGTCGGTTGTATATATCTAGGAGTAGAATTGCTGGATCATAGGGCATATAAGTGTTAAATTTCTGACGTGACCATTTTACACTTCCAGGAAGGTCCTAGTTCTTTCCCACCTTGCCAGCAATTTATATTCTCTGCCTTTTTCATTTTAGCCTTTTTGGTAGATATGCAATAGTATTTTCATTATAATTTTAGTTTTCATTTCTCTGACCACTTGTGACACTGAGCACGTTTCCATGTTTATGGGCGCTTTTGATGGGCTCTTTTGTGAAGTGCCTATTGAAATTTGTTTTCTATTTTAGAATTATTTTTAAAAATACATATGGCTTACTAGTATGTCACATTTGTGACAGAATCCTTCTGTTCCTCTCTTTCTTTATCCTTTTAAATTTTTTTCTTGGTTCTCTCACCTTCTGTTTCTTTTCTAAGCAAACTTTTGTACCAGTTGTGCCAATAACCAAACCCAGCTCTTCAGAATTCGTAGTGAATTTGCATGAAATAAATTTATTTAGGAATTTTCATAAAATATATTTATTTTATTTGCGGGAAATAATGTCATCTAAACTGAAAGATGTTATTCTTTCTATGAAGGAAAAAGATAAATACTAAGCCTTCCCAATTTTTACCTAGCAGATTGCATTTTTTTCAGATTGTATTATCTCCATATTTAATTCTCATTTTAGTTTCATTTTTGAAAAATACTTACTATTAAATAGAAGCAGAAGCCTTTTAATATGCAATTCCAAATCTGTAACCTCCTTTTTAAAAATGTAAATATTTTACAGGTTCTTGATCAATATGAACGAGAAGGATTTAATTTCCTAGCCAAGGTGTTTAATTCTTCACATTCCTTCTTAGAAGACTTGACTGGTCTGACATTGCTGCATCAAGAGACCCAAGCTGCTGAGGTAAGAACAAAACAAACTTTTTCTACTGAGGACTGATACTTTCAAAGCCTATTTGACATTCAGCATTATGGAAAAGGAAGAAAGCAATTAATTGACTTTCTTTTACTTAGAGCACATATAGCTAAAATGTCTGCTAAATGTTAGAGAACAAAGAATATTCAGCAGTTGGTGGATGCTGATGTGTACAGGTTGCTGTCCAATAGATGCCTAATGCACAAAATTATTGATAAGGAATTGGCTATGATTGCCAAGTACCTCTTGTCCTTACTGAAGATCTGCATGTGTGTATGGCTATTGGAGAATTGGCTTTAATGTTCATATATATAAAAAAAGAAGATCAGTGAAGACATTGAATTCTGACCATGTTCTTAAGCAAGAACAGATTAAGCTCGGTGCCTGTAGCTCAGTGAATAGTGCACCGGCCACATACACCATAGCTGGTGGGTTTGAGCCCCGCCCGGGCCTGCTAAACAACAATGACAACTGCAGCCAAAAAATAGCCGGGCATTGTGGGTGGTACCTATAGTCCCAGGTACTTGGGAGACTGAGGCAAGAGAATTGCTTAAGCCCAAGAGTTTCAGGTTGCTGTGAGCTGTGATGCCACAGCACTCTACCAACGGCGACACGGTGAGACTGTGTCTCAAAAAAAAAAAAAAAAAAGGAAAGAAAGAAAGAACAGATTGGACTCTGGGCTATGTTCTTCAGAAGGAACATGCCTTGCTTGTATTTCCCATTTTGATCAGATTTCTTAGGCACCTGACCTCCATCATGAAATGGCTTCCCCAGTCACAACCTGAGAGGGTTATTTGTTCTCAGCTAGAGTATCCTGCAGATCTTAATTTCTTGGGTCATTGCTTCTTTTTTTAAAGGCTGAGTTTTAAAAATAGATTATCATTTTGTTTTTTCAAATGCTTACTGTTCTTAGAAATGAGTATGCCGTATATGGTAGTAGAGCTATTCAAGTCACTTGGCAAAATGTACGATTTCTCAAAATAGATGAGTGAGATTTAAATGAGATCAAATTAGCATCTTTCTCTTAGTTACCTGAATGAAGGTACGGGTTGGAGAAACGTGGCCTATGTTGGTGTCTCTGTTGGCGACATAAGGAAAACCGGGGCTGCCTGTGTTCTGCAGGGTGGCACCCCTGCAAAATCGCCTATATCTTATTCATTGATTAACCTCCACTTCTTTCCACCCCTGGGTTGTATAGCCTTACCACTGGAGGAGGTCTCAAGCAGTCGGTGAATAGATGGCCTGGCCCAATACTGGACCAGCCAGTGGTAAAAGGGCTGCTATTTGGAGGGGTAGAGCTAACATGGAGTATAGGAAAGCCATGTGAAAATATTAGAGTCAAACTCCCTGGATCGTTGAGACAATGGGGGGTAAGCTTTTCAGGCACATGAGGTAGGCAAGATAGTTTATCTCTACTTCCAGACTTAGAACTGAAGCCGGTTCTTCTTTAACTTGCTTTCACGTCTTGTGGGCTTTAAACAGATTGAATTTTCTACTTATGGCCAATAGTTAGAACCGCTGGGACTCTCTTATCTTCATGTTTAGGAGATGAATGGCATCTCTGCAGAACTTTGAGATACTTTGCAATTCCCCTGCCCCCAGAATTTAGGTTGAATTCCCAAACAGGGTTCAGAACAGTATTTTGATTGCTTGTCGTATTGTCTGTTGGGCAGCACTGTATTCCCTGATGGTCTGGGATAAGTAACTTACAGATTCTGCAACCATACAATCATTTGACGAATGGCTTGGGGGAGCTTAGCTACCTAGCTGAAATAACTTACGTATTTCTCGTTAGTTGGCCAGAAGAATTATAGCTTGAAATTAACCCCATATTTCACTCTTTAGAACAGAACAGATGCTAGGATAATGGGCAGATTCCTTGATTTAACCTGGTATTATTTTGCATCTTAGTTGGCCAAATATTAATAGCTTTTATGAATAGACGGTAGGGCAGAAGAGAATATGGTTTCATACATAATTCTGAGGTTTTTAAAAATTTTCCTCCATTAAATTATATGTAGAGTTTTGGAATCATAAGGCAAACATCAAATTGTCAATTATAAGTGGTAAACTACCTGGCCTATGAGCCAGCTATGGCTTGCAGGTGTGCTGTTTTTGGCCTGTCCCGTGTGTTAAATTTTGAAGAAAGCCAACATTTAAATCATGAATTTTACATAAAAGTCTGAAATCTCTCATTTCCAACTTCTTTAAAAAATTAGATCCAGCAATTCCAGACCTGCATTTCTTAATAGTGATGGTTAACTGGAGCTGAGAAGCAAATTTCATAGCTAAGTAGTGCACTTGATACAAAATTTAAAGGTATAAAAATATTCTGTGAGAAGAAAATCTTCCTTCTACACCTGCCTATCCCTTGGTTCCCACAATTCCCTTCCTGGAGACAAACACCGTTGTGCATTTCTTGCCCAGAGGTATTCTTGAGGTGATATTCTCCATGTAAGTGATACTTACAAGGAGAATGACCCTGAAGACCCTATGACTTATAGATATTTGAATCTGTAACCTCAGTCTCAGGAAAGGATTATTATGTTCTTCTTACCTCTAAACAGGACTATGGTTTAAGATAAGGTCTAAGCTACAATACTCACTAGAGGACCTCATAGGAACAGAATTTATCCTGCCTACATCATTTTGTGTTGCTTTGAAAAATTGTGTGTATTTGTGTGTGTGTGTAAGCAAAATATGTGTATCAAAAAACATATGTGTTTGTATGAAGGTGGTGTTTTGATTTATGTACTAACTCCCAATGCATTTACAGATGTTCAGAAGTAAAAATACAAAATTCTTCATTCTATGTAGAAAGGTTTATTTATTTTAACAATATAACCAAGATGCTGATTTCTCACTTTTGGGTTTTCTGTTTCCATCAGTCAACGTTGTAACTACAAAAGATTCAACTAGATAATTAAATGACAGTATCAGTATATACATTGTTTATAAAATATATATTTAAAAAATTTACTGAACATATTTTGAAAATTTAATACCAAACACTACACTGCACCTGAAGCCAGAAGTTGACAAGATACTGATCAGCTGAGGAGGTGGGCTCCTCATCTAGTGTAGATGCTGAGATGTAAATGGTGCATGTTTATATTACCAAAAATGTTTTAGTCACTTATAAAGTGCTGAGAGGCAATTACTTCTGCCCAGGAAAATAGAGATTTCAAGGAACAGAACAAGTATTTCAGTTAGTTTTAAAGGACGAGTAGGGTACTTTTAAAAATAAAAGTTGGGACTAAGCACAGTGTCTCACACCTGTAATCTCAGCACTTTGGAAGACTGAGGCTGAAGGATATGTTGAGGCCGGATGTTCAAGACCAGCCTGGGCAACATAGTGAGACCCTTAGCGCTATCAAAAGTTAAAAAAGCGAAAACTTAGCTGGGTATGGTGGCATACTTCTGTAGCCTAGCTACTCCAAAGGCTGAGGCAGGTAGGTAGGTTGAGTCCAGGGGTTTAAGATTACAGTGAGCTATGATCACACCACTGCACTCCAGTCTAGGCAGCAGAGTAAGAACATGCTCCACCAAAAAAAAAAAAAAACCCACAAAGTTGGATTTTGGCAGAGGAAGAGTAGGTAAGAACTCTTTTTCCCTTAGAAGAAGGGCAAGAGCCTAGGGCATTCTAGATGGAATCAATGTCTCCAAGGCCAAGAATCTTTAGTGTGTTATTCAAAATCAAGTGGTCTGATGTTGTTGGAGCTTGGGTTACCCAAAATGAAAATAATGTTTTTCAAACAACGCCTTTATTGAGTTAGAGTTTACATGCCATAAAACACACCCTTTTAAAGTGTACCATTTAATCATTGTTGTTATTTTCAGAGTCGTGCAACCATACCACTCTGTAAGTTGAGAATATTTGCATTGTCCCTAAAACAAACTCTTTACCTATTAAGTGGTACCCTCCTCCTTTTGTCCTCTGGCTACCACTAATCTACTGTCTCTATGGGTTTACCCATTCTGGATGCATCACATAAATAGAACAATATAATATGTGACCTTTTGTGTTTGGAATCTCTATGATCTTAAGATTCATCCATGTTGTAGCAAGCTACATAGTTCTTCTTTATTTAAAGAAAAAAGTTTTGATGCCAGTAAAATTTTTCATATTCTTTAGCACTTCTGGTCTGTCTCCCCTAAATATAGACCTTTTATGAAGGAGGAAGGAAAGCCAGTACGACTGGGGAATACAAATTCCTTCTTATTCAGAGAAGGATTACATAATAATGGAGTAGAAGATATGTCCAAGATAGAACCCCCCAAGGTTCTATCCATTTTTTTTATTTTTTATTGTTGGGGATTCATTGAGGGTACAAGAAACCAGGTTATACTGATTTGTTAGGTAAAGTCCTTCTTACAATTGTGTCTTGCCCTGAAAAGGTGTGTCACACACCAAGACCCGCCCCTCCCTCCTTCCCTCTCTCTGCTCTCCTCTTCCCCCACCCCCACCGTGTCATTAATTGTCATTAATTGTCCTTATATCAAAATTGAGTACATAGGATTCATGCTTCTCCATTCTTATGATGCTTTCACACAAGATAATACTTTCACGTTATTTAAGAATAATGTGTTCCACTTCCATCCAGGTTAATACAAAGGCTGTAAAGTCTCCTTTTTTTTTTTTTAATGGCTGAATAGTATTCCATGGTGTACATATACCACAGCTTGTTAATCCATTCCTGGGTTGGTGAGCATTTAGGCTGTTACCACATTTTGGCAATTATAAATTGAACTGCAATAAACAGTCTAATGCAAGTGTCCTTATGATAAAAGGATTTTTTTCCTCCTGGGTAGATGCCCAGTAATAGGATTGCAAGATCAAATGGGAGGTCTAGCTTGAGTTCTTTGAGGGTTCACCATACTTCCTTCCAAAAATGTTGTATTAGTATGCAGTTCCGCCAGCAGTGTAAAAGTGTTCCCTTCTCTCCACATCCACGCCAGCATCTGCAGTTTTAAGATTTTGTGATGTGGGCCATTCTCACTGGGGTTAGATGATATCTCAGGGTGGTTTTGATTTGCATTTCTCTAATAATTAGAGATGATGAGCATTTTTTTCATGTTAGCCATTCATCTGTCTTCTTTAGAGAAGGTTCTGTGGGTGCGTCTTGCCCGTTGATATATGGGATTGTTGGCTTTTTTCATGTGGATTAATTTGAGTTAATTGTAGATCCTAGTTATCAAGCTTGTATCTGATTCAAAATATGCAAATATCCTTTCCCATTGTGTAGGTTGTCTATTTGCTTTGGTTGTTGTCCCTTAGCTGTACAGAAGCTTTTCAGTTTAGTTAAGTCCCATTTGTTTATTTTTGTTGTTGTTCCAATTGCCACAGGAGTCTTCTTCATGAAGTCTTTCCCCAAGCTGATATCTTCCAGTGTTTTTCCTATGCTTTCTTTGAGGATTTTTATTGTTTCATGCCTTAAATTTAAGTCCATCTTGAATCAATTTTTGTGAGTGGAGAAAGGTGTGGGTCCGGTTTCAGTCTTTTACATGTGGGTATCCAGTTTTCCCAGCACCATTTATTGAATAGGGAGTCTTTCCCCCAGTATATGTTCTTGTTTGGTTTATCTAAGATTAGGTGGCTGTAAGATGTTAGTTTCATTTCCTGATTTTCTGTTCGATTCCAAATGTCTATGTCTCTATTTTTGTGCCAGTACCACTATGCTGTCTTGACCACTATGTCTTGGCCTAAAATCTGGTATGCTGATGCCTCCGGCTTTGTTTTTTATTACTAAGAAATGCCTTAGCTATACAGGGTTTTTTCTGGTTCCATACAAAATGCAGAATCATTTTTTTCCAAGTCTTGAAAGTATGATGTTGGTATTTTAATAGGGATGGCATTGAATCGGTAGATTGCTTTGGAAAGTATAAACATTTTAACACTGTTGATTCTTCCCAGCCTTGAGCATGGTATGTTCTTCCACTTGTTAATATCCTCTGCTATTTCCTTTCTTAGAGTTTCATAATTTTCTTTGGTTAGGTATATTCCTAGGTATTTCACTTTCTTTGAAGCTATGGTGAAGCGAGTTGTGTCCTTAATTAGCCTCTCATCTTGGCTATTATTGGCGTATACAAAGGCTACTGACTTGTAGATACTGATTTTATATCCTGAGACATTACTATATTTTTTGATGACTTCCAGGAGTCTTGTGGTTGAGTCTTTGGGGTTCTGTAAGTATAAGATCATATCGTCAGCAAAGAGGGAGAGTTTGACCTCCTCTCCTCCCATTTGGATGCCCTTTATTTCCTTGTCTTGCCTAATTGTATTGGCTAGCACTTCCAGCACTATGTTGAATAGTAATGGTGACAAAGGACAACCTTGTCTGGTTCCAGTTCTAAGAGGAGAAGCTTTCAGTTTTACTCCATTCAGTAAAATATTAGCTGTGGGTTTGTCATAGATAGCTTCGATCAGTTTAAAAAATGTACCACCTATGCCTATACTCTTCAGTGTGCTAATTAGAAAGGGATGCTGGATTTTATCAAATGCTTTTTCTGCATCTATTGAGAGGATCCCATATGGTCTTTATTTTTGCTTCTTTTAATATGGTGGATAATGTTTATGGACTTGGCGTATGTTAAACCAGCCTTGCATCCCTGGGATGAAACCTACTTGATCATGATGTATGACTTTTTTAATGATAAGCTATAATCTATTGGCTAGGATTTTGTTGAGAATTTTTGCATCTATATTCATGAGTGAAATTGGTCTGAAATTATCCTTTTTAGTTGGGTCCTTACCTGGTTTTGGTATTAGGGTGATAATTGCTTTGTAGAACATGTTGGGGAAGATTTCTTCCTCCTCCATTTTTTGGAATAATTTCTGCAGTACGGGAATAAGCTCTTCCTTGAAGGTTTGATAGAATTCTGGTGTGAAGCCATGCGGACCAGGGCATTTTTTTGTTGGAAGATTTTTTATTGTTTGTTTGATCTCAATGCTTGAAATTGGTCTGTTCAGGGGCTCTTTTTCTTCCTGGCTAAGTGTAGGGAAAGAGTGTGATTCCAAATATTGATCCATTTCCTTCACGTTGTCAAGTTCCTGGACATAGAGTTTCTGGTAGTATTCAGAGATGATCTCTTGTATCTCTGTTGCATCAGTTGTTGTTTCCCCTTTATCATTTCTGATTAAAGTTACTAGAGATTTTACTTTTGTATCTCTAGTTAGTCTGGCCAAAGGTTTATCTATTTTATTTATTTTTTCAAAAAGCCAACTCCTTGGTTCGGCACCTGTGGCTCAACGGGCTAAGGCACCAGCCACGTACACCTGAGCTGGCGGGTTCGAATCCAGCCTGGGCCCGCCAAACAACAGTGATGGCTGCAACCAAAAAATGGCCAGGTGTTGTGGCGGGCGCCTGTAGTCCCAGCTACTTGGGAGGCAGAGGCAGGAGACTCGCTTGAGCCTAGGAACTGGAGGTTGCTGTGAGCTTTGGATGCCACAGCACTCTACCCAGGGTGACAGCTTGAGGCTCTGTCTCAAAAAAAAAGAAAAAAAAGCCAACTCCTTGTTTCATTAATTTTCTGAATGATTCTTTTGTTTTCAATTTCATTGATCTCTCATTTAATTTTGAATGTGTCTTTTCTTCTACTGGGTTTAGGCTTAGATTGTTCTTCTTTTTCTAATTCCATAAGATGGCTTGTGAATTTATTGATGTGCTCTCTTTCAGTTTTTCGAATGTAGGCATCTAAAGCGATAACTTTTCCTCTCAGAACAGCTTTTGCAGTATCCCACAGGTTTTGGTAGCTTGTGTCTTTATTGTTGTTATGCTCAAGGAAGTTAATGATTCCCTCTTATTTCTTCTGCACCCAACTATCAGTCACCAGAAGGTTGTTAGATTTCCATGCCTTTGAGTGGGGTTGAATGTTTTTGTAGGAGTTGAGTTCCATCTTTAGTGCCTTATGGTCTGAGAAGATACAAGGTAAAATTTCACTTCTTTTGATTCTGTTGAGATTTGTTTTGTGTCCTAGGATATGATCAATTTTGGAGAATGTTCCATGGGCTGATGAGAAGAATATATATTCTTTATCTGTGGGATGGAGTGTTCTATATGCGTCTATCAAGCACAGTTGTTGTAGGGTCTAATTTAAGTCCCTTATGACTTGTTTAATTTCTGTTTAGAGGATCTATCCAGCTCTGTAAGAGGAGTGTTAAAGTCCCCTGTTATTATGGTGTTATATAGGATATCATATTGCTCACATTGAGTAAGGTCTGTTTCAAGAATCTGGGAGCATTTAAGTTGGGTGCATAAATATTTAAAATTGAAATATCTTCTTGTTGTATTTTTCCTTTGACCAGTATGAAGTGACCATCTTTGTCTTTTTTGACTTTAGTTGCTTTAAATCCACATGTATCTGAAAATAAGATTGCAACCCCTCTTTTCTTCTGAATTTCGTTTGCCTGAAAAATTGTCTTCCAACTCTTAACTCAGAGTTTTAATTTGTCTTTTGAAGCTAAGTATGTTTCCTGCAGACAGCAAATGGATGGCTTGTGTTGTTTAATCCAGTCAGCCAATCTATGCCTCTTCAGTGGGGAATTCAACCCATTAACATTTTTTAAGATAATTGATAAGTGTGGTAGTGTTCTATTCATCTTGTTTTGTGAGAGCCCATTGCTTAATTTTATCTTTTGCATCATTGTGGAAATTAGGTTCTGTCCTTTAATTAATGAGTTCTTACTTTGCTGTTGATCCATTGTGATGGTCAATGTGTAGAACAGGTTGAAGTATTTCCTATAGAGCTAGTCTTGTTGTGGCAAATTTCCTCAAAGTTTGCATATCAGTAAATGATTTGATTTCTCTGTCAATTTTAAAGCTTAGCTTAGCAGGATATAGAATTCTGGGCTTGAGATTGTTCTGTTTAAGTAGATTAAGGGTAGATGACCATTGTCTTCTTGCTTGAAAAATTTCATTAGAGAAGTCTGCAGTCACCCTGATAGATTTGCCCCTATAGGTCGGCTGGCGCTTACTCCTGGCAGCTTGAAGAATCTTTTCTTTTGTTTGGCTCAACAGGCTAAGGCACCAGCCACGTACACCTGAGCTGGCAGGTTCGAATCCAGCCCAGACCCGCCAAACAACAATGACGGCTGCAACCAAAAAATGGCTGGGCATTGTGGTGGGCGCCTGTAGTCCCAGCTACTTGGGAGGTGGATGCAAGAGACTTGCTTGAGCCCAGGAGTTGGAGGTTGCTGTGAGCTGTGATGCCACGGCACTCTATCCAGGGTGACAGCTTGAGGCTCTGTCTCAAAAAAAAAAACAAAAAAAAAGAATTTGGACAGGTTCATCACAGTGTGTCTTGGGGAAGCTCGCTTAGAGTTGAGGTGAGTTGGGGTCCAATATCCCTCCGAAAGGAGTGTGTGAGAATCTTTTGTGATATTTGAGAAATTTTCACTTATAATATTCTCTAGTATGGCTTTCCTTCCCCTGGGGTATTCTTCTTCCCCTTCTGGGATACCTATAACTCGAATGTTTGAACACTTCATAAAGTCCCATAATTCTGTCATGAACATTCTGCTTCCTCTCTCTTCTTTTCTACCTCTTTAACTAAGTAATTTCAAGAGCTTTGTCTTCTACCTCTGAGATTCTTTCTTCTGCATGGTCTGATCTGTTGTTGATACTTTCTGTTGCATCTTTAAGTTCCCCAATTGACTGCTTCAGTTTCTTCAGGTCTGCTATATCATTTCTATATTCTTCATATCATTTATCTCTTATTTGATTCTGTTTTTGGATTTCCTTTTGGTTATTTTCCACTTTATCAGCAGTTTCCTTTATTGTTTCCATCATTTCCTTCATTGTTTTCATCTTCTGTATTCTGAATTCCCTTTCTGTCATTTCTAATATTTCTTTATAGGTAGAATCCTCTGGAGTAACTACCTCATGGCCCCTTGGCGGGGGGGTGCTCTGGACTGGTTTTTCATGTTGCCAGTATTTTTCTGCTGATTCTTCCTTGTGAGTGATTTATCTGTTTCCTTGCCCTAATTTTCCTTTCACTTCCTCTTGCTCTTTAAGTTACTGTGCCTCTGGCCTAGGGGTTCGATGAGTCCTTTTGGTACAGGACAAGAAGGATGAGAAGATTGAAAAGTAAGAAGGGAAAAAAGATTTAAAAAAAAGAGAGAGAGAGAAAGGAGAGGAGGTAAGTAAAAGTGAATATTAACAAAAAGAAGAGAGGCATAGAAAGAGGGAGACAGGAGCAATATAGGTGTACAGTAGGGTACTTTGACCCAACCTTAAAGCCCCCAACCTCTGGGAGGTGCTGGGTTGGGTGGTTCCCTTGAGGTCAGCAGCTCTTTGACAGCCTGTTCAGACACAGTACACCACTTCCACCAAGTAGAGAAGGAGGACAAAAATGCTATAAATCCAACCAAAACAAGCAAACAGAAAACTTTAAGGGATAAAATTGAGGGGAAAACCAAATAATAGGGATAGAAACATTAGCAAAAATGAAGTTCTAATTGTTAAAGAAGACAACAATGGAAAATTATATTTAAACTAGAAAAATGGGCTCGGCGCCTGTCGCTCAATGGGCTAAGGCGCCAGCCATGTATACCTGAGCTGGCGGGTTTGAATCCAGCCTGGGCCCGGCAAACATCGATGACGGCTGCAACCAACAAATGGCCGAGCGTTGTGGTGGGCGCCTGTAGTCCCAGCTACTTGGGAGGTGGAGACAAGAGACTCACTTGAGCCCAGGAATTGGAGGTTGCTCTGAGCTGTGATGCCACGGCACTCTATCCAGGGTGACAGCTTGAGGGTCTGTCTAAAAAATAAATAAATAAATAAACTAGAAAAATGAAGAAAGAAAAGATAGAATAAAAAGAAAAAAGAAAAATCTAGAGGGAAAAAGTTGAAATTACAACAAAACAAAACAAAACAAAAACAAAGCAGTATATGTATCTTGCTGAATACTGTCTGGGCAACAGGTGATCTTCTGGGGTATGAGATATTAATCACAATGCTGATACAGCTATATGAGATGGAGACTGGAGGCCTCTGCTGGTTTCTCAAACGCCACAGGGTGGAGGACCTAAATCCCTCCTCAGCCTGTTACCCTTGGCTAAGCAGAAGCTTTCCCAGGAAAGCGCTTGTCACTGGGATCACCCAGTGTGCCAAAACCAGTCTCACTCTTTAGAGTCTTACTCCTTGAGGGCAAGGGCTGAAAGTCGTGTCAGTCCCCGCCTTTAGGCAGCTCAGTCACTAGATTACTCACCCCAATTCTCCTGCCCAATCCTCACTCTTCAACCCTGAGGGCAGAGCTTGCCAGGGGCAGTTCTCCCACAATGGCTCCACGTGGCCCACAGCCAAACACTATTAGCTCTGTCCAACTCAGCAGAGCAGTCTGGGGCCCTAGACAATGCTTAAAGTCCTCGGCACTCTCGCCCAAGTTCTCCCAAGGTAGTGCAAAGTCCAAAAAAAACAAAGCAGCTCACAAGTGAGGCCTTTGCAGTTTGCATTCTCACTGCTGCTGTACTTACAGCTGCTGGTGGGATTAGAACAAACGAACACACACAACCACTTGCCAGTTCTTCACTGCTTTTGTCCTCCTCATGGGGTCCAGAAGTCTCTCACTGACTACCTGTGTCCCCAAAGGGATGTTTCTGGGCAGATCCCACCAGCCAGAGATGCCTGAAGTCTTTTCTCCCCAGTCTCACCATGCCCATTTGCAAGGAAGCTATTACTCAGCTGCCATGTTGCTCCTCCCCCTCGTCATTGTTCACCACCCAATTTTTTATACCCATCCCCCATCCATCATGAAATATCCCAAAATGATGACCATGATTTTTAATCTCAGTTAGTCATGTAATTGTATTGCTCCTGAGATTAGTGGCAAATTACCAAGTGAGTTTTTATCAGAGGAAGAATCAGGGTATAAGGTGCAGAGTGGGATCTGGGGGCCCAGACTTACAAAGATGAGTTTGTTCTGGGTAGTGATGATTTTGAGGTGATGAGATAAGTGTAAATGAGAATGACTGGATGGCGTTGGAGGTGGGATGGAGATGGAACTTGGAGAAAAAGAACAGCAATGGTAAGCTGATTTAGCCCAATAAAGGAGAATTATCCTCTTTCATTTAACACAATGAGGAAAGGCTAGAGAGCTAGAGTGTAATAATAAAATAATTTAAATGAGAAGTGTGTATGGCAGATAAATTTGATCTCAAGTTATAGATTAAAATTTTTAAATACCACATAAATGCCATTTGCCTTTGCTAATGTTCTATTTCATAATGAAGGCGCCCTTAGACTGCTCCCCATATTCTTTGTATATAATCCCTCTGGCCACCAAATTATAGCTTCATTCTGCCCATGTAGGATTAGAAGACCCCCAAGGACAAAAGGGCCTGCCCAGCTTCTTACCTTCTTAAAATGTTGACATGTGAATTAGGAAATTTTGCATAAAGTTCTATCCTTTACTTTTACGGCTCTTATTGAGAATGGGTTTGGATACTGGGAAGCTGACCCTGACTTCCTGTTCCTCCTTGCCTTCTATTTATACTATTTAGAACCCAAGGAAACGACCTTAAAGTTGATGAATCACAAGGTGTCCAAGTCACGGAGCTGTTGAGGTTCTCAGCAAGTATTTTGTTGTTGTTGTTGCAGTTTGGCTGGGGCTGGGTTCCAACCCACCACACTGAGTACATGGGGTCGGCGTCCTACTCACTAAACCACAGGCACAGACCTCTCACAAAGCATTTTTAAATAGTTGCATTTGTTGAAGAAAGGCTCAGTCTAAATCAAACATGTGATTGCCTTAGCCGTGTTTCATAAAATCTGCTATGACTTATATCTTCTTAGGGTTTCTTTTTTTTTTATCCTGTGAATAGAATAAGCTATCAGTCCACATGTATATATTTTGTTCTAACTGTGGGTTCAACATGGTGCTATGAGAAATGCCAAAATGTTTTCAAATTCAATCTAACTAAAGAAAAGACTAATTCATAAGAGGGTTAATAAAACAGGTTATATTAGTATATCCTTGAGAAATTCAAATTCTCAAACCCCATAACCCAGCTCCTCTAAAATACCTCACTTTATTCATGAAAATTTTTGAGTTTCCTGATTCCAGGGTTAATTTTTTATGTTTTATTCCCTTGCCTTGACTATAATCAGTACTGGATGCTGCACCACGTAGTTATGATTTCAGTGCTCCATTAATATAATTTGCATTTTGTTAAGTTTTGCTAAACAGAACTTCCTTTCTGCAGATTTTGGGGATTGATGAATAGTCATTAAAAAAGAAAGTTTAGTGGGTGGCACTAGCCCCATATACCAAGGGCGGCAGTTCTGAACCCAGCCCTGACCAAACTGCAACAAAAAATAGCCAGGCATTGTGGTGGGTGCCTATAGGTCCAACTACTCAGAAGGCTGAGGCAGGAGAATTGCCTAAGCCCAAGAGCTGGAGGTTGCTATGAGCTGTGATGCCATAGCACTCTACTGAGGGCGATAAAATGAGACTCTATCTCTTAAAAAAAAAAAAGAAAGAAAGAAAGAAAGAAAGAAAGTTTAGTAACAACTATAGGCTGTAAAATCATAAACAGGCCAGCAGAAATGAACAGGGCTGAGCCGATGGGTTTATCCCAAAATAAAATTCAGATTCTGACTCATCCACTGTAGAACTCAGAATTCTAGAAAAGAAATCACCCATTTCTTTCATAGCAGGAGAGTCATATGAAAAACATTATGGTCATGTGATATGACTTCATTGGCACAGCAATTTACTATTCAGCAAAGTAAATAACACAATTAACAAGTGTTTCTGCTGAGCCTTTTGCACTTACACTGGGTTTTTGGCCTCTCCCCCTCACAGCTGGTTTTGATTTTCTTCCTCTGGAATATTTTTTTTGTTTTGTTTTTTATTTAACAACAGTCAGATATTTATGTACAGCTTCATCAAGAGCCTCTGATGACAAATATGCCTTTAGAGGCCAGTCAAAGTTGTGGGAAATCCCCATGTCAGCACTCAGACCTGTTTCTAATGGAGAGAAATCGCTCTGGGGATGGAG
Source organism: Perodicticus potto (assembly GCA_963574655.1). NCBI lineage: Eukaryota > Metazoa > Chordata > Mammalia > Primates > Lorisidae > Perodicticus > Perodicticus potto. Next base: position 18,389 of record CAUYRH010030649.1, read on the forward strand.
CTAGCCTGATCATGAAGCCAGTTCCTTTTTCTCAGGGCTTTCTGCTAGCTAACTTCCAACCTGCACTGGCTGTCCTGGGACTGTGCCTGCCTTGATTGTTAATTATGAAGCAACCCCTTAAGATACAGCCTTGGCCTTCTCTCCTGCGGGAGGGAGGAGAGGCAGAGATGGGCAGAAAGCCATTTAATTCTTAGATTGGAAACCAGAGCCTGGCTTTTGAAATAGAGCTTGGCAGTATCTCGTTTAGAACTCACTTTATAAAATGTGTCCCTTTTATTTGCTGTCAGAGTTATCTACATGGATTTGAAATGTTTAGATAAGTTGGCATTAGGAAAGGATCCAACTGGGCAATGGACAATGAAGATTGGGCAGAGTGCCCCACCCTTCAGTAAAGGAGTCTTAGATGGCATAATCCACTTAGGATTCTGGGAAAGATCATAAATGCTAAAAGCAGAGACAGCTAATATTAAGAAATAGAATAGGGAACCAAGGCCTGAAAGTTCAGTCCTGGTTCTCATGTGTTCTCTTGAGTAACCATAGAGGAGAACTTGAGTTTTTATGCACGTTCCCCTCCTGAAAATGAGTGGATGGGACCATATGTGAAATTCTTTTTAGCTTTACTAATTCAGCAATTTTTATTCAAATATGCTAAGTATAACTAAGAAGGAAAAAGATGGTCTTGTTCTTAAATTAAAATATTTAAAAATATATCACAGTGGCTTGGTGCCTGTGGCTCAGTGGGTTAAAGCGCCAGCCACGTACACCTGAGCTGGCGGGTTCGAATCCAGCCCGGCCCGCCAAACAACAATGACGGCTGCAACCAAAAAATGGCCGGGCGTTGTGGCAGGCACCTGTAATCCCAGCTACTTGGGAGGCAGTGGCAAGAGACTCGCTTGAGCCCAGGAATTGGAGGTTGCTGGGAGCTGTGATGCCACAGCTATCCAGGGTGACAGTTTGAGGCTCTGTCTCAAAAAAAATAAAAAATAAATAAAAATAGAGGAATTAGAGCAGTGCCTGTGGCTCAGTGAGTAGGGCACCGGCCCCATATACCGAGGGTGGGGTGGGGGTAAACCCGGCCCCAGACAAACTGCAACAAAAAAATAGCCGGGTGTTGTGGCCGGAGCCTGTAGTCCCAGCTACACAGGAGGCTGAGGCAAGAGAATTGCCTAGACCCAGGAGTTGGAGTTTGCTGTGAGCTGTGATGCCACAGCACTCTACTGGGGGTGACAAAGTGAGACTCTGTCTCTTAAAAAAAAAAAAAAAAAGAGGAATTAGCTGAGTGTTGTGGTGGGTACCTTGTAGTCCCAGCTAGCTACTGGGGAGGCTGAGGCAGGAGCATCACTTGAACCCAAGAGTTTGAGGTTGTTGTAAGATAGGCTAATGCCATGGCACTCTAGCCTGGGACAACAGAGTGAGACTCTGAAAAATGGATTAAATAATGGTCACATAGGCTCGGCGCCTGTGGCTCAACTGGCTGGGGCGCTAGCCACGTACACCTGAGCTGGCGGGTTCGAATCCAGCCCGGGCCCGCCAAACGACAGTGATGGCTGCAACCAAAAAATGGCCAGGCATTATGGTGGGCGCCATAGTCCCAGCTGCTTGGGAGGCAGAGGCAAGAGACTCGCTTGAGCCCAGGAGTTGGAGGCTGCTGTGAGCTGTGATGCCACGGCACTCTATCCAGGGTGACAGCTTGAGGCTCTGTCTCAAAAAAAACCAAAACAAATCAAAATAAATAATGGTCATATAGAATACTCCGGAGAAATAAAAAAATGCTCATTTAACAATATGGATGAACCTTATAAAGCCAGGGAGCAAAAAAGCCAGATACAAATGAACATATATATGCAATTGCCCAGGGTATAAACAATAAAAATAGACAAAATTAACCGTTAGATATTATAAGTCTGAATACTGGCTATCTTGGAGGGTGACTGAAAAGGACCAGGAGGGAGCTTCAGGTGTGCTGGTGATATTCTCTTTCCTGAACTGGGAGCTACTTACATGGGTTTGCTCAACATATGAAAATTTACCAATATGCATGGTTATGATTTGTATACTTCATGCAAATTATACTGCCATAAAAGTTAACGTGTATAATAAACAGCAAACAAAAACTTTTTCTACAAGTATGGCAAAGGTTTGGTAATATACGAAGAACTAAAGCAAATTAATTTTTAAAAAGCTGGCATCAAATAGGAAAATGAGCAAAAAAATCCTCAAACAAAAAAAATTAAAATGGCCAATCAACGTATAAATGCACAAAATGTAAACTAAAACAATGGAATGCTATTTTTTCTTATTAAATTAACAGAGATTAAAGGAAACTAATATGGTTGTTGCTGAAGATTTGGTGAAACTAATACTCTCTTATTCTTAATGGCAATGAAAATCTTTCTGCATAAGTCTAAACGTTCATATCCTTTGACCTACTAGTTCCACTTCTAGAAATTATTCTGAGGAAAATCAGAGTTGCAGTTAAAGATAGGCTATGTCAGTGTTGATTACAAACATGGGTATTAATTTTATCCAATAATGGGAAAATGGTTATATTAGGATACATGTACATGAGATATTAATAATTTTTTTCAGAGAATGATGAATAGGGAAATATTGACAATAAATTCAAGTGAAAAATATATACAAAATTTTATGTGGCATATGTTTTGGATTAAAAAATACTACACACACATAAACACATTTACACAGAAAAAATGTCTGTAAGAACACATACTATACAGTTAATAGTAGCCATCTTTGGGTGGTGGGATAATGGATGATTTTCATTTTCTTAGCTTATTTTCTACTGTAGAATGTTCTTTGAGCATATATTACTCTGTATGATATTCAGAGATGAAAGAAGATAATGGGGTTAAAAAAATACATCCACCCTATTTACCTTACTCTAGAAATCTAAGCAACATATGTTTCTCTCTCCTTCAACTCCATACTCAATCTGTAATTGTTACCTCAATTTTAAATTAGAAATGTCGATCCAAGCTGTTATTACATTATTTCTTTTCTCATTTACAAAATTCAGGACCTTCTCTTCCCACAATGAACTCACATCCAGACTCTTCATTTTGGTAAAATGGCCCCATTTTCCATTACTTTTACATTGTGGCCCCATCAAACCACTCTCTATAGCGACCCTCCACCACACCCAAGCCCCTACTTTCACACCTCCCAACCTTGGCGTACATACTCAATTCCCTTTCTGTATAATACATTTTCTCCATTCAGTCTTTCTAACCCGATTCATAGCAGATTCCAATTGTGTATCGCTTACTACATGTAGCCTCTTGGAGACTGCAAGAACAGACAGCCGTTTCCAAATTAATCCTCCAGTGACAGTCTGTACATATTTCAACATTTAATATTCTCTAATGTCAATGCCTCGCTCTCCCGTCGTATGGCAGTGACCCCTTCTTTTAAAAACATTTCTTAACATCTAGTTGAATGACCAGAAGTAAAGGGGATACACAGGGATGTGAGTTTTGACCTCCGTCAGATAGAAAAAAGCCACCAAAACGACTCGCCTGATTTTCTTCCTTCAAGATGGCAGGAAATGTCTTAAAACAGTCCCACACAAAAGCATTCACTCACGTCCAGAGCTTCGAGTCAGAAGAACTGGCTACACCTAGCGCAACAGCAAAGGACAAAAGAATCGAATCTAGATGCTGAAAAGCTCTGGCTCTAACCATCCACAGTAGGTCCCACACAGACTTGAAACCGTGTTAGAAAACTGGCACCTGCTGCCTTCATTCCAAGAGCCACGCCTAGCCTGTGCACGGCGATCTGAAGCACTTCTGGATACTGACCCCCAAATCGAGAACGATAGAAGAGGAGGTTAAGTCGTGTGGACGTGAAATGCACGATTCGGCCCCGCCCCAACCAGGCGCAGCCCCCCAGCGGCGCATCCCTTCCTTGGGGGATGGACAAACAGGGCTCCCGCCCACGGGCCTGGCCACTCGGCCCGGGCTGGGAATTCTGGGCGGGCCTGAGGGAGAGGCCGGCCACGGCCAAGGCGCCTCCCGCTACACCTGTCAGGCTGCGGCCGATACGAGGCCCACAATCTCAGGGCTTCGGTGGTCCAGGCCAGCAGTAGCACGTCACTCGATCCCTCGCCCCGGGATCGCCTTGCCTCCTCTCTTTCCCTCTCGTCCTTCTCAAACAAAGGCAATCCACACCCACCGCCATTTTCCACTTACCTCAAAAACCACCTCTTCGTCAAACTCCGGTGTCATCCTTCTCCGCCATGCCACCAGCCTCAGCACGATGGGAAATGAAGGCGGGAGAACAGGCAGCACCGACACTTGGGCTTCTGTCCGTCCCGTGGGGCTACAAAACTACAATTCCCAGCATGCCTCGCCGCCCACGCCTCTCCTTTCGGGTCGGCTTATTGGCGCAGAGGGTGGGCGTGGGAACAGGAGGGGCGGGAGCGGGATGAAGCTCGAGCCCTCCGACTGGTGGAGAGTGAGGCTTTTGTCTGCCTTTTACCGCCGCGACGAGCAGGGGGCGCCTGGAGCTCTGAATTTTTTAGAGCAGGAGAGGGACACGCGCCGGCGAAGCCGCGGTGAGCCCTGCTCGTGCCCGCGCCTGGCTGGCGGCCGGGAGCTCGGCGGGGCGGCGCTCGTGCTCGCTCGCCCGCCGCTGGCGGCTCGCGCCTGGGAGCGCGGCTGGGTGGCTGGAGCTGGCCGCATCCTTTGTGCGGCGCTCAGGCTGCGCAGCGGGGCGGCGGGACGGAATGTGGGCGCTGGAGGGCCTTTTCTCTTCTGCCCTAACTCTGGAAACAATGGACTGAGAAGGGAACATGGATTGAGGGGCGCGAGGAGGAGGCGAACTGCACGGGGGAGTCATGACTTCTGCCGCGGGTAAGTGACGGCGCTCGCGCTGCCGCCGGAAAGTTTGCAGGGAGCGCTCCTGGGCTTGGGCTCTGGAGCAACTTTCTCCGCCGGGTGGGCGAGCTGTGTGCTCTCTGCCTTTCCCGGGCGCGGCGGCAAGTGCGGAGCCCAGGGGGTTTGTAGCCGGGTTTCGCTCTTCCTGCGGAGAGAGTCTCTGTGGAAATCGTGGATCTCTTGGGACCCCCACCTTCAAAGGCAGGCCCGCTCTTTAACGCCTTGGTGAAAGGCGAAATATAAAGAGGGCGTTTGCTCAACTCTCCAACAATTTGAGCGACTTTGCCATTGCGAATGAAAACAGTGTAGCTTCCTATGTTAAGAAATCGGTTATTCTAGGAAAGGTCAGTGTTCCCGGGATATTGAACTCGGGAACTATGCGGAGTCGCGCTGAACCAAGTATCGACTGGAAAGCCTTTTCCTTATTAGATAAAGAGCGGTAGACATTGTTATTCCTGTCCTGGTGGTTTTACCCCTGTTACCTGAGAAGCAGAGGAGTAGGACTGCTGATGGCAGTTATTTTGCTCATATTCATCTAATCATTTATATATTTTTTTCTATTTCTAGTTTTACCTGGTTGGTGTAAACAAAGCCGTAATTTCTGTCTGCCTCTCGTAGTCCTTTCCCCTTTATCCAGATGACAAAGCCTGTATTTACCTTTGTGTGGATTTTGAGCAATTCTGGACACTGTACTTCTGAACATTCTTAAGGAACAGTTTTTATATTTCAAAATAATTACTAGTGTGTTACCTTCCCTTTATAAAAATGTGCTTTAATTTTTAAACCAGAACTTAATACTGTATTAAGTGAAGTACCAAGGGCTTTTTTTTGTTTTTTACATTTTTCATTAGAAATTGTAATAGTTTAAAGCTTCCCATCAAAGTTACTTCTAGAACCAGCACTTAAGTATCAGATTAAACTTTCATTGCTTGTTTTGGCATTTGTTTAAAATCCCTGCAACTTGAAACCGTCAAATAGCACTCCAAATGTTCTAATTTGTATTATTTCTAAAGCTTAGATACAATGTAATTGCATTGGTGGGTGTAATCAGATTACAACTAAGGAAAGAAGTTAGCCAATAGGAAAAGAAGGCACGGAGTGAAATACTCCGAAGAGATCTTTCTTTTTGATGTTATATGTGTGTATATGAGATGTCATCAAGCACTCCGTAGTTACAGTTTTTATAAACTCTTTTCTGTGCAAAGGGAGACTTTCTACTTACAAAGGTAAATTATTTTCATCCCAAATTTCTGTGCTTTACCTTTGTTCAAGTAATTAATTGAAATTTAAAGTGGTTATAAATTTAAAAATACTTCCAGCCAGTTTTAGTTCTTCCCCTTTTTTACACAGATGAATTTAAAATATTTATATCCTATATGTATTTTATATGTCCTAACAAGTTGTAATAAACAAGCCCAGAAGCATTTAATTTTTGACATTTCTATATGTAAATTTAGTTTCTGGGTCCCAATCTAGAAGTTTATGATTCTTTCACTTGAATTACCCTAGAATAATAAGCTATTTTAATATTTTATCAGCTTTACAATTAAAGAAATCCACAAACATTTTTGTGGTGCTTAAAGGAGGGACACTTCCTGTGTCTAGCTCAGTTAGTTGGTTTTTAGCCCGGCTTGCTGAGAAGCATTAACCACTTTGTTGTTCACCCATTGTTAAGATTTGTTATAATTCTTTCTTATGTCTAAATGAGGACTGTGGAAGAGAACTGGAGGTTTTTCCCACCCCATTCTTATAAAATACATAGTTCTTACAAGCTGATTATAGTGTCTTTTTGGAACAGTAGTCAAATCATTTAAACTTTTAGGAAAGTTATTTGCAATTTGGGTAGGGGAAGTTTGTTTCGAATTTAATCTGTGTGGTATTTGAGAGGGTTGGTTCAATTTAAGAAAAAAAGAGGAATGTTGTAGAACATTTAAGTTATACCTGTGTATCCAAAACAAGAAAAGCTTGTTTTGTTTTTCTGCATCTGTGAAAGAATGAATCCTTAGGAGAGATTTTAGAATTATTCTAAGCAGTGTATGAAAAAGGAGAGAGAATTATAGGTGAATATTTTGTATGTCTTTGAACATGTACAGGTCTCTGTCTCATTAAGTCTGTGCTTTGCTGTTTGGCTGGCCTAATAGCCAGGAGAGCGTGCTCTTGAACCACAACCATCTGTGTGTAACAGATGAGGAGTATGTTTGTAATAGTTAGTAAAATGGTTACTCATGCTTTACTTTCTTACCTTATATTTCCCTGGAGCCAAACAGCTGTGTAAATAAAAGATTTGCTGCTTTGCTCTAGGAAGCTTTGGGTCTGACTGTTGATACAGTGTTAAGATCCAAAGGTGCTGGATTCATTGCCAAACATCATGTACTTATTTCAAGAGTTTGACATCGGAGCAGACTCTAACATAATGGCTTATGTTCAAAATAGAGCCATTTAAAAAATAATAATCATGAAGGATCTTGGATAATGCTATACCCATGACTCAGTTGAATACTTGTTCTTATTTATTAATAATTAAGGAATTATTCAATAATCCTATTGAAGTTGACTTCTGCTCACTTTTCAAAATATTCTACATTAAAATGGATATTGATTTTTTTTTTTAAAGAAATTTCCTGTTACTGAAACTTATTAAAAAGTATGTGTATGGGGCAGCTCTGATTATTCCCAGGCCTGTGTTCAGTCCTGGGATGTAGCAGTGATTGAAACTGGAGCTGGTCTTCTAGTAGTGAAGACAAGGGAACACTGAAGAAAAACAGGAGAAAGAGGCTACAGCATATCAGGGTTCTCCTGAGGCAATTATCTCAGAAGTTACAATCTTAGATTCATATGGACTTTAGAGATCTGTTCAACTCCTCCATTTACAAGTAAGGAAAGTGAGAAAGCCAGGTCTGCACAAGGCACACAATTAAGTTAGCCAGGTCCCCAAATTATTGGCTTCCTCCGATACCTAGGTAAACTAACAATGGCAAGCTGAAGTTCACAGTTACTGAGTTCCTAGAGTAAGTGTTGATAGCTTTAGGTACATCATGCTGTGCTATATTTATTGGGAATCAGTCTTAGCTCATATGTAGCTAATTGAATTTCAGTGACAGTAAGAGAGAATTTATGACTTTTGGAAGCAGACTCATGTACAAAACACATTTAAAGAAAAGAGTAAAATTGGTACTGGGGAGGGGAATGATTTAACAAAAATCAAAAATAAATTGGTTAAATGACAAGGCTCTAAGATTCAGACAGTAAAAGATTAATTTAATGAGATTAGGTGGGTTGTTTTTTTTTTTAATTGTAGTAAAAGACATGTAAGGTAAATTTAGCATCTTAACCATTTTTAAGTGTATAGTTCGGAAGTGTTAAGCATGTGCATGTTACACAGCCAATCTCCAGAACACTTTTCATTTTGCAAAACTGACATTTTAAAAAAATTCTTTCAAAAATGCCAGAGGTAGGATATTTTAAGAATGGGTGCAGAAATGAAATCAACATGACAGTCTGTCAGTTTTTATTGAGTTTGGATGGGAAGTAGGGAAGAGGCCTAAGGCATTCATGCCTTCTCTTTGGTCTTAATAGATCAAGAGTAATAGTATGGGCTGTCATTGTGTAAAAATATAAGAAAAAAAATAGTTTAATAGCCCCTTATAACATGTTTTATCATTAGGTTTTAAAAGATTTCACAGTTATTATCTGCCTAAAAAAAAATCTTGACCTAAACTAATAATATGCTTACTGAGCAGCTAACTGCAATTGTATAGCTTTAGAAATTTGTATTATTTTGAAAAATAATTCATCATCTTCCTTATTTATGACAATATTATATACCTTTATACCTATTAATAATAATATACCTAGAAATTGAATGAGAAGACATCTATTAACATATAATCTTTGTTGTACACATAGTTTTAGGGGTTTGGGAAATTCTTCCTTGGTTGGTAAAAGGAAGTAAAGCACCCTATTTGGGATTTTTTGTTTGTTTGTTTCTGGGTTGTTTTTTTTCTTTTGCTCAGTTCCATGTAATATGTTCCCAAGTGTTGTGACTAATTTCCTTTGTTGAAAAGAAATCATCACCAAATGAAATATCAAAGCCTCCTGTCTTCAAACAATGTCTAGTTTAGTTAAACAATGTCTAGCAGTCTTTTCCAGGAGATATTTTTTAAAGTTTTCTTCAGTAAATTAAGGTTTTATTAAGTATTTGATTCTGTCACAGGAACAAATATAGAAGTATTAAACACTTTATACCTCAAGCCACTTAGGGGAAATACGGTTGATAAGTAAAGATGTAGGTAGGAGAACATAAAGGAATACAGACACACAGGTTCTGTATATATTTTCATTTCATGGGTCTTTTGTGTAAAGGTTTTTTTTGTTTTGTTTTTTAGGAGAGAGTCTAACTCTGGTTCCTTGGCTTGAGTATAGTGGCTCAATCATAGCTCGTTGCAGCTTTAAATTCCTGTGCTCAAATGGTCCTCCTGCCTTAGCTCACAAATAGCCAGGACTACAGACACATGCCACCATTCGAATTTTTCAGGGTTTTGTAGAGATGGAATCTATTGCCCAGGCTGTTCTCAAATTCATGGCCTCAAGTGATCCTCCTGCCTTGGCCTCCCAAAGTGCTAAGATGACAGTCATGGGCCACCCTTTCTGGTGTTTTCTTGTAAAGCTTTTATTAGGTTCCTGTAAGCTAGAAGAAGGTGTATACAAATCTAGCATAGTATAATAAGTGTTAATTACATACTTTTTATATATAGTCAAGGAGAATTGCTGCACTAGCAACTGTGTTTAAATGCACTAGAACAGTGGTTATTGGCTTGGCGCCTAAAGCTCAAGCGGCTAGGGCACCAGCCACATACACCGGAACGGGCAGGTTCAAATCCAGCCCAGGCCCGCCAAACAAAGATGATGATAACTACAACCAAAAAAAAAAAAAAAATAGCCAGGCATTGTGGCAGGCGCCTGTAGTCCCAGCTACTCGGGAGGCTGAGGTAAGAGAATCACTTAAGCCCAAGAGTTGGAGGCTACTGTGAGCTGTGACACCATGGCACTCTACCCAGGGTGACAGCTTGAGACTCTGTCTCAAAAAATAAATAAAGAAAGAAAGAAAAGTGGTTATTAATGAAGGATAAACAACATAATCACCTGTGGAACTTAAAAAGAAATACAAATGTCCTGAATCTATTCCCAGAGACTCCAATTTAGATCTGAGGTAGGGCCTAGACATGTAGCTTCTTTAAAAAACGTAATGAAAATTCCCAATAAATAACCCCTGAACAGAGAAATAGCACCTTTATTATGACCCTCAAATAATACCAAAGAATACATTTTCAGTTCTTAACTTTAGAAAATTTCTGCATTCTATATTCCTTTGGGGTTCTGTCTATTGAAGCAGACAGATCATTGATAAAAGGCATTTATGCAACTTTATTATTAAGGTAGAAGAATATGACTGCTTATCCATATGAGAAGCTTAAAGAGTTGCATCCTACATTTAACTTACACAAATTCAACTCAGCAAATGAACTGAAGAACTACTATACAGGTCCCAAGCAGAAGTCAATTCTTTAGTGTAATTTATGCTAACCTGTTCAAAAGTTGATTGAACTTACTTTAATGTGTACAATATACCCAAAGCTACGTGTACTGGAATTGAAGGACAATTTAAGGAATTTTCAAGAGTAATACTGATTCCATACTATGTAACGTAATCTACCTAGTAAAATGCAAGTTCACATTGTTAAAAGTAAAGATGTCATCAAATGCTTTGGTTATTTTAACATCTAATTACTCTTTTTGCCTTTCTAGAGATTAAGAAGCCACCAGTGGCCCCCAAGCCAAAGTTTATTGTGGCAAATAATAAGCCAGCTCCTCCTCCTATTGCTCCTAAACCTGACATTGTGATTTCTAGTGTTCCGCAGTCAACAAAGAAAGCCAAACCTGCCATAGCCCCAAAACCAAAAGTTCTGAAGAGTTCTGTTCAAGATGGCGGGCAGTCACCCTCAAGAAAAATTACTTTGAACCTAGAAGAGCATAAACAAGAATTACTGGAAAGCAGTGCCAATTTTAGTTGCAAAAATATAGGAGAGCAGAATAACGATTATACTTTACCAATGTGTTCCTGTAGTTCTCAGTGCATCCACAAGCTTGGGAATAGAGAGAACATGTGTGTTAAGCAGCTTGTTTTAGAGCCTCTGGAAATGAATGAAAATTTAGAAAATTATAAACTTGATGAGTCTTTGACTATAAAAACTATGAGTAAACATGATTCTCATGGTGAAAAGGCCAAAAACCAGACTAATGTAGTTTTAAAGGCAAGCATCCTAGAAGAGAAGCTCAAAGATGTTTTAACACACCAAACGTCACCTTTTATTTCCTCAAAGAAGAATGGGTCGGCAGACAACCCAGAAATGAATGGTGGCTGTAATTCAAACAGACAACTCAGAATTGAATTTGAGGATTTGTCACCTTCCCCGCCCAGCTTTGAAAATGTTCCTGATCATCATAATTGCCACTTAAAGCTTCCTAGTGACGAATTTCAAAATTTTGAAGCTTATCAGGATGGCACTGAAAAAAGCAATAGTGACTTTTATTCATCCAAACCACTAGAAAATGATAAAAAGGGTACTTTTATATCTTCAGATAAAGTTAGTAAAAAATCAGAAGTCAAAGATCTTGGTCCCTTAGAAATTCACTTAGTGCCATATACCCCCAAATTTCCAACTCCCAAGCCCAGAAAGACATGCGCTGCTCGTCTCTTACGCCAAAAGTATATAGATACCCCTAGTGAAAGTACTGAAGAACAGGAAAATTCAAACAGTAGCTGTTCTTGTCTTAGCGAAGATAGTTTGAAAAACAATGAAATCAGTGTTCTGCATCCGAATGTTCTGTGTAGCCAGGAACAGGTGGACAAAATGAATCCAGGAAATAAAAGTGAATTGAATGTGGACCCCGACAGTGACAGACAGGACTTGGTCAAGTCACAGAAAGCCAGGTGTCAGGAAACATCTTCCTTTGGAAAAACAGCTTCATTAGAAACAGACTCTAATTTGATTAATGACAGGACTACAATAGAAGGTTCTGGTACATCACTTGGTGTGGACAAAGGGACCACATTTATAAGACGCAGTACTCTATCTATGAGCCTGCCTAAGCAGCTCAAATTAACTTGCAATGAACATTTGCCTACTGCCTGTAACCTGGGAGTTTCTACCCCTCAAATGCAAAAGGAATCTATAATAAAAGAAGAAGTTTCCTCAAGAATTGTCCCCAAAAAACCTCAAAGACACAGCTTGCCTGCTACAGGAGTGCTTAAAAAGGCTGCATCTGAGGAGCTTGTGGAGAAAAGTTCTTACACCTCAAATGAAAAAAATTTAGAGAAGGGTCTGGAAAGAAATCATCTTCAGCATCTGTGTGCCCAGAACCATGGTGTGTCATCCTCCTTGGATATGCCTAAGCAGGCTTCTGAAAAGCCGGTGTGGAAATTACCTCATCCTATTTTACCCTTTTCAGGGAACCCAGAATCCTTAAAGTCTGTCACCTCCAATAGTGAGCCTTCGACTGCCCTTACCAAGCCTAGAGCAAAGTCATTGTCTGCTGTGGATATGGAAAGGTGCACCAAACCTTGCAAAGATTCTACAAAGAAAAACTCTTTTAAAAAGCTGCTCAACATGAAACTGTCCATCTGTTTCGTGAAGAGTGACTTTCAGAAATTTTGGTCCAGGAGTAGCCAACTTGGAGACACAACGGCAGGCAGCTTCTGCCGTAGGGAACGGAAGGGGATCGAAGGTGATTGGCATGGCTTGTTGGTAGGAGAAGGGAGGAGAAGTAAACCTATGAAGGCATATTCTGCAGATAATAACTACAGCCTGGAATCTCAAAAAAAGGGGAGGAAGTCTCCGGGCCAGACCAGAGCAGCTAATGGTCTGAGAGCTGAGTCTTTGGATGACCAAATGCTCTCCAGGGAGTCATCACCTAAGACACCCTGCAAGTCTGGTACAAGCCTCTGTGCCCCAGAGTATGAAAATATACGCCATTATGAGGAAATACCAGAGTATGAGAACTTGCCGTTTATTATGGCTGTAGGGAAAACTCCAGAGCAGGGATGGCAGAATCCCAGCAGCATGGAGGACACTGGTGTCAATGTGTACGAGGTAGAAGAGCCGTATGAAGCTCCAGATGGCCAGCTGCCATTCGGACCCAGACCTCAGCATTCCAGGTAACACCTAGGTGCCAGGCAGACACTGGCACACATTGATGCAGTGAACCCTCAACAAGCCTGTGAGACAGGAATGCAGGGGGGAAATCACTTTGTGAGGGTATGGTTTAGAACTGCACATATTAAATTATTCCTGAGTGCAGCCTCTTTTTATCATACAGTATGAGTGGATATTTGCAATGCAAACTTGGAGCAGTTAACTTGTGTTAGCTGATTCAAAGAATTTCAGCCAGTCACAGTGTGGGTCCTGGGATGAAGAAGTCCTGGAACCCATAAGGACCAGCTCAGAAATCATAGCAGGAAAGCGGGGGCAGGAAATTGGCCCCTGTGATGAGGTTTATTTGCTAAGTGTAAGAAATCTGAAGTCATTGAATCCATGTATTTACCTGTGGTGTCCTTGTCAGATTAAACTTCTAAATTTGCAGAAGTTTCCATTGTTTAAGAATTGGTTATTTTACTTGTTGAGGGGTAGTTGCTGACTTCAAATGGCTACAGGAAAAATGTAGGAAACATATAACTAGTCTTCATTTCTCACTTTGGTATGTGTGCTTTCTACCTATGGAGTTCCTACTCCAACCCTCTTATTAAAATCTTGCCCCATCTTTGAAGGTCCAGATCATCAGTCTTTGGCTTCTACAAAGCTTCTACATGTTCCTAGTGGGAAGTGTTTATTTCCTCTTCTGACCAGCCAGTTATGCTGTGATAGCCTTTAATCTGAGTCTGTCCAATGGTTTCATAATTTGTTGATGTGTCTGATGTTCTGTATTCAGTTTGAAACTCCATGAAGAATTCCAGTTATATCTTTTTATCCTGAATGAGGCTAAGCAAGGGGCACAGTAGTTGTTGGTTAGAATGAATGAAAAGTAGGTAAAGGAAACCACTGCAGCTGTTTCCTTCCCTCTCTGTAGCCACAAAGGTAGCTTTTGCTCTGTATTCCAAGTGTTTTGTTTTGTGTTTAACAAAAAAGCACACAGACCCTTTTCGAAGCCTTCAGATATTATTCTTAGGCTATTAACTTCAGGCCTTTGAGTCCTGAGCATCTTAAAATGTGACTTTGTAGAAATATGTACCTGGCACTAGTGGGGGTGGTTAAAAAAAGCGTAATTGGGTGAATTGAATCAATAAAATTGTCAAACAAGTCAGTGTGCCAAGTAAAGTTAATTTTTTGAAGTTCTTTTTAACTGTCATATACTCCTAGCATTTTATTTTATTTTTTTGAGACATAGTCTCAAGCTGTCACCCTGGGTAGAGTGCTATAGCATCACAGCTCACAGCAATCTCAAACTCTTAGGCATACGCGATTCTCTTGCCTCAGCCTCCCAAGTAGCTGGGACCACCGGCGCCCGCCACAATGCCCAGCTATTTTTTGGTTGTAGCTGCCATTGTTGTTAGGCAGGCCCAGGCTGGATTCGAACCCACCAGCTCCAGTGTATGTGGCTGGCACCCTAGCAGTTGAGCTACAGGCGCCAACCCCCTAGCATTTTTCTTTACTTATAATCCTCTCTGCCCTTACTCCTTTTACCTAAAAGAGGCTACTTTTTCTCTCTTGCCTAGTTTTTTTTTGAAAGAGTCTCACTATGTCCCCCTTAGTAGAGTGCTGTGGCATCACAGCTCACAGCAACCTCAAACTCTTGGGCTTAAGCGATTCTCTTGCCTCAGCCTCCTAAGTAGCCGGGACTACAGGTGCCTGCCACAACGCCCGGCTACTTCTTTGTTGCAGTTATCATTGTTGTGTAGCTGGCCTGGGCTGTGTTCGAACCCACCAATCTTGGTACATGTGGCTGACGCCAAAACCACTGTGCTACAGGCGCTGAGCCTCTTGCCTAGTTTTTCTTATAGCTGACTCTACTCTTCTTTTTATATCTATCTGCTCTCTGAACATTAAAAACTGGGAAAAAGCCCTTCCTTGGCCTAAATCTTTCTACAGAGAATTGGAATTAAATATCCAGCTTTTGTGTGTGTGTGTGTTTCCATGCATGCTTTTCTTACCATGGAACAATTTTGCTGGTACTGTCCTCTTTTTAGCATGCTTTTGTGTATTATTTTGTTTGTGTGTGTATGTGTGTGTGTGATGAATTTTGTTGGCTTCTTTGCAATATATTTACTACTATCCTTGGCTATCATAATATTTTCTTCTTTCCTTTTGCCTGTCAGGTAAATCTCAAGGGGTTGCTACTATGTCTGACGCTGTCTCTTTACTTCTGGAACTTGTTCTTTATTGGTATGCTTCTTACCCGGTTAGAGTTCTGCTGCTCAGCTGGGAGGAAACTGGTTAGAAGGGGTTAGTGTCCACCGCCAGCCAGTATAGCTGTATAGCACAATTCATAAGGATGGTTCTTTCTGGAAGCAACAGGAAACTGAGGACAGTTTTGGACAGGTTGCAGGCTGTGAAGGGTGAGTGAGCTCTGCTTTTGAATTTCACTTTCCATGGAGATTTTTGTTTAGGCCTGGAACTGGGCACTCTGAACAGGCTTGAGACTACTAAAATGTGCCAGCTGAATCAAAAGCCCTCAGTCATTGGGTCAGATTCACACAGTATTTATTGCCTGGGAAGTTGTTCCTTTTGTAAACACTGAGAGATTTCTGATTTGTTCAGATTAAAAAACAAAAAAACATTGAGAGAAAGCAAAATCCCAGCATTCCTGAGCAAGACACCTAGACCCAGTGGAGTGAGATAAATGAGTGGTTGGGCATACATTTCAGGTGAGCCAGAGGATCCAGGTGGAAATCCTGCTTGGTAGTCTGGCTGTTAAAACTATAGACCTGTGCCTTAGAATAGGGAAGTCAAAATCCAATACCCTGCCTGGGGTTCTAAAATGATAAGAAAATAATGCAAATGAATTCTAACTAAGGTTTTTTGCTGGAGTCACCAGAATTTTCAAACGATTCTCAGCTCTTGGGGACAAAAAGTCCTTCGTTTTACAGAGTCTACAAATCGACTAATTCTGGATTGGTAAACAGACTTTTGGCAAGCTTGAGTGGCTCAGATGATCACCTTTTATAGAATATAGATGATTCATAAACCCAACAGCTTAACATTTATAAATTTATAACAACATGTTTATAATTTATCAGGAAACAATTGTAAGCAGTCCCCAATTCCTCATAGGGTTGTATTCTAAAAACTCATCATAATTTGGAGCTCAGAGTGCATGTCCCAAAGAAACAGTTTTGGCATAGCAGTTCTAGAGGTCTGATTTTAGCTCCCAAATGATATTAAGCATTAATTACTGTCTGGGCCCCTCCACTCAACTCCAAGGCAGGTGATGCTTTACCCTTCTGAGTGCTCCTGTGATGCCAGCTGGGGCTAAAGCTGACCAGTGACCAGGCTAGGGTTGAGCACTTGGGATCTCCGAGGAGCAAAATCCACAGGAACTGAGGCCCCATGGTTTGTAGAAAGGGAGAGGGTGAGGTGACTAAGGAAGAATGAGGAAATAGGAGCTGGGCAAGCTGTGAAGAAGACTGTAAGGCCCTGGGAATGATAAGAGAAAGGGAAGGGCCGGGTGGGGTGGGGTGGGGTGGGGAGTGGTGGCTGGGAATTACTAGGAAATGAATTTCTTTACCTCCTTTTCTCAATATTCCTGTGCTTTCTCACTGTCCCTCCTCCTCCTTAGCTAACCACCTGATTGAGCTAATTGGGTTTCTGACCCCAGGCAAGAGTGAGTAGGAGAACCAGGAAGAGGGGAGTGGACGGGAGTGTGGGGAGTGACGCTGGTAAGCCCCTGAGTCGGGAAGGATGAACAAGGAAATCTGAAGATGAAGGACAGTGGAAAGGGAAGTTCCCTTGGCTGCAGAAAGAGTAGCTTTAAATGTTGCCAGATTGGTCGTTGGGTCACTGTTGTGGATTCTCAAAAGGAGTTTTCTTGATACCAAAATTACGAGCAACTCTGGAGTATTGTGTTTTTGCAGTTCAGTTAGGGCACCTATTCCCTGAAATGTTTCAGATGGTGGTAAACCTAAAGCAACTAGCAGGCAAGGGACTCTTCTCTCACTGGTATGCAGATGATGATTGCCCAATTACTCTTATTTTTATTTACGAAGTTTGATGTTCATAGAGAAGTTCTTAAAATTTGGGCTTTTGATATGAAAGGATTATAGAAAAATCAGCAAAATAATAGTGTCCAAATGTTGGAATTTTCCCCTTGAAATTGAGGAAGATTTCTTGATTGTATAAAGAAAACTTTCCTTGGAAACATGCCAGTTTTTTCTTGTGTTGTTTTACTTTGTTCTTATTATGGGTACTTCAAAGAAAAAAAACATGGTAATTGGGTTTTTTGAGGTAACCCAGCAAGCCCTCAATTTATTTTTTCTCCGGATATTGACTATCTGTCAAGCATCATGCATTCAAAGGTAAAAAGAGGGGTACTTACTCCCAAGGAACTTCTGCCTGGTCAGGTGACAATTATAGTACAATGTGGTTTTATTAACCCAACCTTCATCCAGGTTGTCCTTGCCTGAGTTGTACCCTGCTTAGGGCATTAAAGACAATCTCACAGATGTGGTATGCCTCAAATGAAGACTTTGGCATTTAGGAGTTTGTTTTTTTAATGTTGGTAAGAACAGTTTTAGTGGTGCTGTGGGGAAAGAAGCCAGATTGCAGAGTAAGTGAGAAGAGAAAAAGTGGAATCAGAAATGTGTATTGCTGTCTCTTGAAACTTTGCCCGGAAGTCCTTGTCAGCTTGACAGGTTTGGATTTATCTTTTGGTCTTCAAATACCAGAATTCAAAATAAAATAAATTTCAAAAAAAATTTTTTTAATGAAATCAATGTACCCTTTTCTCTGATGCATAGAAGGAATATTTTTTTTTGTTGGTTTGTTTCTTACCATTTTAAACATGAGACCAAATGGCAATACAAGTCATGTCAAATCCTGTTACGGAATTTGCGTTATAAGTCATCAGCCCTGGTCTAGAAGACCTTTCTCTTTGGTTGCATTTTACCCTCTGGTGGTGTTGCTGGACTTTAATATAACAGAGTATACATTAACAGCCCTAATGTATGCCTTCGTGTCAGAGATAAGATTGTGCAGTTAGAAGGGGGATTGGGACTTACATGTCTCAACAGTAGCCCTTTTCCTGTAAGTTATTTTCAGCATCAGCTCAGGAAATATCAAAAATTTGTATGCCTCTTTAACTTTGTGTTTCTTGTGTTGGAATCATAACTACATAGTTTTGGCAAATCTGTTTGTTTACATACTTATCCTACTTTTGAAACTGCAGCTAGAAGTGTTGGGTTTTATTTCTTGGCAATGATGCTCTTCTCTTTTCCTTTTTAATAAGAGATTAGGAATAAATATTAGGCATAGTATTAGAAATGAGTTAAATTGCAGGGTTTTTAAAAAAATGGCAGTATTTTGTCCAGCTGTATTACTTTGGTCTCATTTCCTGCCAAAGCAGATAAATGGTATTATATCTCAAATATATGCTTTATGTAGTAGAATGTCACTTTATATTTTTAGAGGCATATTTTAAATTGGAGATTAGAGAATAAAAAAATACGTATGTGTCAAGAGAATGTGTATATATATATATATATGTGGAAAACAAGATTGTGTGTATATCCTATCCTGCTTGGGAAAAATACTTGTTTTGAAATTTGAAACACTTGAAATTTGAAACAGTTGAAATTTGCACACTTTGAAAGAATAAAAAGGTTGCATTTTTAGAGTTATCCAGTTGGTTTTTCATCCTGGGTTTTTATCTAGTTCTTAAACAATAAAAATCGAAAAGTCTTATAATTTAACCAAGGATGTGATATGGTGGTTTTGATTTCACACAGTTGGAGTTAATTTTATCAGTGAAATTAGAATTGCTTTGTATTTTTTTTTTTGGAGATAGAGCCTCAAGCTGTCACCCTGGATAGAGTGCTGTGGCATCACAGCTCACAGCAACTTCCAATTCCTGGGCTCAAGCGAGTCTCCTGCCTCTGCCTCCCAACTTGGGACCACAGGGGCCTGCCACAACGCCCAGCCATTTTTTGGTTGCAGCCGTCATTGTTGTTTGGCGGGCCCGGGCTGGATTCGAACCCGCCAGCTCAGGTGTATGTGGCTGGCGCCTTAGCCTTTTGATCCACAGGCGCCGAGCCTAGAACTGCTTTGTAAAATGAGTTTCTAATTTATGTCTTGTAAATCTTTTGGGAATGATAAATGTAAGGGAAAGTAACAAGGAGAGCCCTCTTTCCTAAGCATTTATAGTCTTTATAAGGATATGATATGTAAAGGTAATCAGACAATCCTTCAATCTTTAGATGGATTAAATCTAGTAGTAAGATGTTTGAGTCTCAGAATGCATTTTTGTAGCAGTAATAACTGTGAGTGGGAGTTACTTTCTTGGCCAGCCTGCAAGAACATATTGTGAACTAAAATAAAATCTTAAGCCCTTCAGCTGACTGAATGGACTCCATCTGGCCGAGGGGGCCCTAGAAATACCCTGAAGCTGACAGGCGGTGAGAAGGGAGGTTAGACAAGCCTAATCATGCCCCCATGCTTCTTGGAGAAATCCTTTGTAACTCATTAATAAGCTTAGGGCTATGCAAGCCAAAACTTCAATCACATCTACATGTCATCCACTTAGATCACTTCAGTCTGGGTATATGTCCAGAATATGCCTGATGGCTTGTCTTTGATTAACGGACTTCCTTATGGTAAACATTCTAAGCCTTTAGACAAAGCTTCATTCCTTTAACCAATCACAAATCAATGAATCTTTAAACACACCTATAACCTGTAATCCCCTACTTCAAGACATCCTGTCTTACAGTCCAAACCAATGTACACCTTCCATGTATTGATTTGTGACTTTACATGTAATTCCTGTCTCCCTGAAATGTGTAAAACCAAACCCTAACCCAATCACAGTGATGCACTTGATTAAGTCTTCTTGGGTGTGGCTCTCCTGGGCCATGGTCACACATATTCAGCTCAGAATAAACCTCTTTAAATTATTTTGCAGAGTTTGGGTTCTTTTCTGTTGACAATATTTAACTTGTCATATATGAAAAATGTGATGAAAAGTAAGAGGAAAAGAGACTGGCAATAAAAAAACAGCAATAAAATTAAATAGTATTCGTGACTGTAAGTGCGAGTGCATTTAAGGAGTGAAAGGTTAGTATATTGAAATGATAAATAGTAAGAGGGAAGAGAAGAGAGTGAAGAGGTGGGGAAGAAGAATTTTGGCTTGAGGATCCTCCAGGTGGTTCAGGGGAATTCTGGATCTAGGCTTGATTTTATATGAAAGGGGATGATTGTGTTTGTATTTCATCTATTCAAAAGTAATGCGTTTATTAATATGTTACTTTTATAAGCTTTCTGTGTTCTTGAATTTTTTTAAATTCATCATCTTTTCCTGGAGCGATATAGATGAATTTGACCTTTGGAGAAAGCCCTTTTGGAATTAAAAAAACAATTAGACATGTTTATATTAGCCTATTCATTTTTGATCCTTTCTCAAAACTATATTAGGTACAAGTAGCAATTTGTGTTATAGCACATTTTGATGTGGGAAGCTGCAAATATGAAGTACTGAGACTTTTAAAATGCCAAGTCTTTAAGTTCAAGAATAGAACTGCCTTGTTCTTCTGGGTGGTATGGAAAAACTACTTTAATGGTTTAGTCTGCTTCTGGTAATTGTGGATTTCAGGAGGAGAAAAGTACTATATTTGTAAGTAGTTTTGACACAGGCAGAGATAATCTAATATTGAAGCTATAAAAACAGGGGTGGCCACATAGACTGTTGGTGAAGTTCTAGGAAGAACAGCTATCTTGTGCAGTTTTCCTTCCCGGGTTTCTCAGCCCTTCTTGTTTGCCTTTGTTTACAGATCTCTTTTTGTTTCCTACAGCATGAATTGGGGTAAGGTTGTATTTGGTGTTATGATACCCTTTTATACACAAAAAAATTGAGTCATGGTGGTAAAGTGATTTCATCAAATGTAGACAACAATGGAAATGCATCTGGATTAGTGGTTCTGAACCCTAATCTTCAAGGGTCTGTTTAGCAGACTCTCCCATTTATCAAAGTATTTTGATTTCTGATGCAGGAAAGGTGAAATAATAAACATTGAACAAAGAAAATCAGTTTCCCTTGAATGTTTGGATAAAAATAAAAAGGAAAACAAACACTTTTAGCCTTTTTATGTTGGAAATAGTGCAACTGCTTGTTCTTTTAGCACCTATGGATTTAGTTGAAAATTACGTGTTTTATTTTTTTGAAGTCAGTTTCTTAATTACGTTCATAACAGTTGACATGCTTAGGCTTATGTTATCATTGTGTGAAACATTAGAGATTAAAGAGTAGATCTGATTTTTAATATACTTAGAATAGCTTGTTTTGTTTTTTAAATCTGAAAAGCAGTTCTGATTTCAGATTGTTTGGCAAGTGTCATTTCAAGTACAGGAAAGTAGATATTATCTATAAAGAAGGAATACTTTGTAGCTCCGTCCCTCCCACCCCCAACTTACTGTTGGTCTTTAGATGTATCCAGTCTCTAGTAAGGAAAAATTTTCTTATATGAGTAGCTTTTTCATTACTCAATTTTTCTATTCTATGGCTCTGCTAGAAATATGAAGACAAAGCACAGTTCTTCTCCATCACCCTTGTTAGCAGGGAGGACGGGAGTGATGGTTAGCACTGAGATCATTTACAAATCCATTTATGATTTATTTGGTAGCAAAAGTTTCAGAAATCTTAGTCTTATAGAAGTTTTGGGGTAAGGAAAATTAAATAGGGGACTTTTTCTCACCAAGTACTTTGAAAAACTTGGAAACTAAAGTATATCTTTTAATGGTTTTAGGTTAAATATAGCCATAGAGTCTTTTTGTTGAGACAGAGTCTCAAGCTGTCGCCCTTGGTAGAGTGCTATGGTGTCATAGTTCACAGCAACCTCAAACTGGGGCTCAGGCGATCCTCTTGCTTCAGTTTTTTCTATTTTTAGTAGAGATAGGGTCTTTTTTGCTCAGGCTATTCTTGAACTCGTGAGTTGAAGCAATCTACCTGCCTTGGCCTCTCAGAAGGCTAGGATTACAGGTGTGAGCCACCGCACCAAGCCTGTAGAGTAATTTTTTTCACTTTTAAATGTTTATTATTATTTATTATTTGTCACCTTGGGTAGAGTGTCTTGATGTCATAGCTCACAGCAAGCTGAAACTCTTGAGCTTGACCAGTCCTCTTGCCTCAGCCTCCTGAGTAGCTGGAATACAGGCGCTCACCACAATGCCTGGCTAAGTTTTCTATATTTAGTAGCGATGGGGTCTTGCTCTTAAACTCATGAGCTCAAGCAATCCACCTGCCTTGGCCTCTCACTGCTAAGATTATAGGCATGAGCCATCATGGCAGAGCGCCATAGAATCATTAAACTTTAGAACTAAAGAAATCATTATAAATCATGCAATTCAGTCTTTTCACTCACTGGTGAAACCAAAGCTCAGCAAGACTTGTTGACTTTTCCTACACCACAGAGATGGGAAATTGCAAAACCAGAACTCCAACCTGGAGCTTCAAAAAGACTACACTGCGCTAATGGCTGGTGTGGAATCATGGTAGAGAAATTCAGCAGGATTTAGAGTGCTCAAGTGATCTTAGTTGTATAAGAGGCTCAGGTTTGCTTGCATCCTTGCCCTTCTTCCTCCTGTTGTTACTATTACTCCCATCAATAAGGAGGGCTACACACAGCTGCATGTGAACATAGAATTATATATATAGCTCCCATTTTTAAAAGCTGGTTTCAGGGTGGCGCCTGTGGCTCAGTCAGTAAGGCGCCGGCCCCATATACCGAAGGTGGCAGGTTCAAACCCAGCCCCAGCTGAACTGCAACAAAAAAATAGCCAGGTGTTGTGGCGGGCGCCTGTAGTCCCAGCTACTCGGGAGGCTGAGGCAAGAGAATCGCCTAAGCCCAGGAGTTGGAGGTTGCTGTGAGCTGTGTGACGCCACGGCACTCTGCTGAGGGCAATAAAGTG
>CAUYRH010030651.1:0-23405 GCA_963574655.1 Perodicticus potto
AATGGGAGAAAATATTTGCAAGTTATGCCTCTGACAAAGGTTTGATAACCAGAATACACAGAGCACTCCAACGTATTAGCAAGAAAAGAACTAGTGATCCCATCTCGGGGTGGACAAAGGACTTGAAGAGAAACTTCTCTAAAGAAGACAGGCACATGGCCTACAGACACATGGATTGTCATAATTTCTTGGAGAACTGACCCCTATCATTATGTAATATCCCCCTTTATTTCTGATGACTTTTCTTGCTCTGAGGTCCACTCTGTAAACTTAATATGGTTGCTCACACTTTCTTTTGATTAGTGTTAGCATGGTATATATTTCTTCATTCTTTTACTTCTAAACCCTCTATTTTTGTATTAGAAGTTTTT
This sequence comes from Perodicticus potto, assembly GCA_963574655.1. Taxonomy (NCBI): domain Eukaryota; kingdom Metazoa; phylum Chordata; class Mammalia; order Primates; family Lorisidae; genus Perodicticus; species Perodicticus potto. The sequence continues at coordinate 372 of CAUYRH010030651.1, forward strand.
TTGGTTTTCATAGTTAACATAATTGGTTCTTCCTTTTGGTTCTGCTTTGACAAGTTCTGTCTTTTAATTGGTGTGTTTGGCATCATTGACATGTAAGATGGTTATTGACATAGTTGGGTTAATTTCTATCTTATTTATTAATATACTGTTATTTGTTGTCCTTGTTCTATTTTTGTCTTCCATAGCTTTCCTGCCTTTTCTGGTTTTACTTATACATTTCCTATGATTCCATTTCTTTCCTTTCTTAGCATATCAATTATACTTTTTTTAAAAGCTTTTTTAGTGAGTACCTTATAGTTTGCTATATGTATTTACAACTAAACCAATTCTGTTTTCAAATATCACTATACAGATCCACCAAATACCTTAAGATGATAAAATATTCCTAATTCTTCCTTCCCTTCTCTTGCAACTTTTCTTTCATTTATTTCAGTTACATTATAAGCATATATATTTGCATAAGCATAACTAAATACATTTTTGCTATTACTGTTTTGAATAAACTTAACCTGTTATATCTATTAAGAATAAGAAAAATAAAGTTTTTATTTTGCCTTCACTTGTTTATCCTCTGATGTTCTTTCCTTATTTATGTAGATCCAAGTTTCTGGCCTATATAATTTTCCTCCTACCTATCAGAAGAACTTATTCAAACATTTCTTGAAAGACTGCTCTACTGGAAATAGATTCTCTAAATTTTTGCTTGTGTGTGAAACTCATTATATCTCCTTCACTTTTGAAGGATGATTTCATAGAGTTAGAATTCTAGTTTATTATTTCTTTTTTCTCTCAATAATTTAAATATTTTACTCCCCTCTCTTTTGGTTTTTGAGAAGTTAGATATAATTCTTATGTTTACTCTTCTGCATATATGGTATTTTTTTCCTTCTGGCTTCTTTTAAGATTTTTTCTTTATCCTAGATTTTCTGAAGCTTGATTATGATCTTCTTAGGTATAGTTTTCTGTTTCTTTGTTTGACATTTATCCTGCTTGTCATTCTCTAAGCTTCCAGGATCTGTGGCTCAGTGTCTAATGTTAATTTTTGGGAAATTGTCAGTCATTATTGGCTTCAAATATAGCTACTCTTTCTTTCTTTTGGTATTTCCATTATGCATTTTACACATTTAGTTATCCTATAGTTCTTGGATATTCTATTCTGGTCTTTTCTCAGTCTTCTTTTTTCCTTATTTTTCAGTTTTGAAAGTTTCTTTTGTTACATCCTCAAGCTTAGTAACTTTTTCCTTAGCTGTGTCTAATCTACTAATGAACCCACCAAAAGCATTTTTCCTTTCTGTTGCCATGTTTTTGATCTATAGCATTACTTTTTGGTTCTTTTTAGGGTTTCTGTGTCTGCTTGCTTTATTCATCTGTTCTTGAATATTGTCTGCTTTTCAAAATTAAAACCCTTAGTATATTCATTGTAGTGTTTCTAAGTTCCTGTTCTGATAATTCTAACATTCCTGCTATATCTAACTTTGGCTCTGATGCTTTTTTATTCTCTTTACATTTTTGCCTTAGTATAATTATAATTTTTTGTTGAAAGATGGATATGATGTGCTGAATAAAAGGGACTCCAGTAAATAGGCCTTTAGTAATGCACTGGTAAGTTATGGGGGAAGAGGTTAGGTCCTAATCATTAGTCCTGTGATTAGGGCTAAGTCTTCTGGTGAGGCTGTTTCCTGGGCTATGAACTTCATGAGTGCTTCTCAGTATTCCTCCACCCTCCTACTTGGAATAGGATACTTGGAAGGAAGAGTACTGGACTTGTATCTCCCCTCCCTCATTGGAGGGTTAGAGCTGGGTGACCTTCAGTATTCTCCAGTCTTCCAGGTAGGTTAGCCTCTGATAAAACCCCAGAGGCTAAGGCTCTGGGAAAAGTAGTTTCTCCGGAGGGCACATCTTGTTCATATCAACAGAATGCTCTGGTATATTTCAAAAAGGTTCCCTTCCCCTCCCCCTGCCAGAGGCAGAAGGGGAGTTTTCTCCAGAGTATTCTCTGTGAGGACTTAGTAGAGCTTTTGCACATAAAACTCAACAAAACTGTTGTGGCCCCTCTGTGACTGGGGGCCTCCAAGTTTTTAATTCTTGGAGCTGTCCATACTCTCCTCCAGCAATTAATCAATTACAGTTCGGGTTTCCTACCGCAGCCTAGTTTCTGTGGAAATTTCTGCTTATGGAGCTCTGCTTGAGTGTGTATGAATTCTCTGTGTCTGCCTGTCTACCTAGTTTCTGGAGAAGCAATTTGTCTGCCAGATGTAAGACAAGGTGTTGATTATTCAGTTTGTTCAGCGTTTTACTTGTTAGGACAGAGTGATGACTTCTAGGCTCCTTACATGCCAGACCAGACACCCTAGACTATTTTTAAAACCTCAGTTATGGCATCTTGTGGAGCACTAGAGATTTTCTAAAGTGTACAATGACTTCATGGTGCTCTGTTGTGGGGTGCCCCATATTGAATTACTAATACATTTTAATTGAACATTTTTGTTTCTATTTTTTTATATTTACTTTCTCTTCATTTGTTACTATAAGCAAGAAGGTGATAAACCATCTAGATAAATCTTCACGCACATTTATTTTATTACAGTTTATCAATGAAAAATTGCTATAATTGGTTGAATGTGGTCATTTTCCTGCTGCAAGAGCACTGAGCTTGGTATGGATATTTCCTTTGTGAAATTTTAGGTGCAGGACTCCAGTTATACAAAGCCTGGGGAGCCTTTTGTATAATTTCTGTAAGAAAGAAGGGAGTGCAGCCTAAAATGGAGGAGATATTACATTGGTGAAATTATTCAACAGTAGATGAGCTACCAGGGGCTTAAAAGCCAGGTAAATGGGGATAAAATAAAAGACTGGGAAGAGGAAGAATTTTAAATCTCAGCTGGAGATAAAAACTTAAGAAGAAAGAAACCTGAAATTATAAAAGAGGAACTAAATCTAACTAAAAGAACAGAATTTTTCTCTATCAAAGTAGTTCCCTCAGTAATCTCTTGGAATTATACTTTCTCCTGAGTTGGGGGCACAAATATGAGCTCCAAGATGTGTTTTCCAAGGAAATATTACTTTTATGGAGTACTTATTTGATACAATGAGATTCCTAATCCTTATGATAACTCTACAAAGTAAATATTAACATCCACATAATCTATCAGAGAGGTTTCTCAGGCTTCTGTAGTCATATGACTGGAAACAAAGTCAAGATTTAAGCCCAAGTACTGCTGGTTTTTTTTTTTTCTAGTGTGGTGGCAGCTACTGAATGGGATTCAGCACCTAGAACTAGCTTAATTAAGAGAAGCATCCAAAATTAGGTATCTACCAGAGGACATTTCTGAATTGTTGAGAGCATGGGGCAAAAATATCAGCAGCTATGAAAGAGGCCAGGAGCTAAAAGAAAGGGAAAGAAGTGGAGAAGGACTCAATCAAGATGTCATGATATGCCTAGTTGGGGCAGAAAATATTCAAAGAATGGTGGTACAGATTAGGCTCAAATCTAGGTCAGAATGATCCTGAAGCCCACACACTATCATTCTAGATGGTCTTCATGGAGGGCAGAACCACTTGGCTTATTTCCAAGAAGCTAGAGTCTATCTAAAGAGCAAAGATGCAATACTTATGTTGGATTGGAAGTGGGAAAGGAAGGGGCTTTTTTCCTCTGGCTAATAGTCCCACATTCTGCCACTGGCATAGAAGTAAATAAAACCAACCACATGCAAAGTTGTGTGATAAATGGATATTGAATGAGAAGGGAAAAAATATAGTTAATGAATAATGATATGTCAAAGAATTGGTAGGAAGAGAAGACTATATCCAGAGATACAGTTTTCTCCTACATACCACCCAGAGAGGGTCAGGAAGCCAGACTGTGGTACATTAAGGGAACTTTTTATGATAATTACAGGTTGGGGAATGGGGAGTTAAAAGTGGATGTGAGGAGTTTGAAATGAAGGCTTCGTATGTGACCATGCGTGCTGTCCCCTAAGAGATGGCAAACACAGAGTGAGATATCTCTAGATTATCTAGTAGGAGTCTGTAATTTTTTCCATAAAGAACCAGGTAGGAAATATTTTAGGTTTTGCAGACTGTGAGGTATCTCTTCCAACTGCTCAATTCTGTATAGCAAAAGCAGCTGTAGACATTCATTATGAAAATGAATAATTGTGGCTGTATGCCAGTACAACTTTATATCCAAAATAGCTGCTGGGCTGGATTTGGCTTATGGACAATAGTTTGCCACCTTCTGGTCTTAAAATCAAGACAAAGGGTACAGGTGTATGTGTGTTTGTGTATGTGTAGGACTGAGTGGCATAGTCATGGCAACTTTTCAGTACGAAAAGACTCATAAATTTGAGGTAGAGTAGTAACCAAGCAAGACATTCTGAAAGGCTCAGAAACACTCCTTCCCCTTTCAGAATGCCTGAGATTGCAGGAGGAAATTAAAAACAAATACATAGCTGACACTCAAGAGGAGAACAATCTGAGATATTCAGAGAATGTAAATTTCTGTGGTGGAGGCAAGGCTTGTTGAAAGAACAAAGACAGGAGAAAGGGGGAGGTTAAGAGATAACCTGGAAATGACAGTGGGAAAGAAACAAATAAGAGGAAGTCCAAGTGATTTGGAAGAAGGTCAAGCTTCAAATAAAGCTTTGCTAGAGGCTAGATAAAGGAGAAATAGACAGACAGCAAGCAGCCTGAAGCTGCAGAGGAGAGAGAACGGTGGAAAAGGCCTCTTGGAGCTGTTAATCGGACATGGCTTTGTGAATGGGGAGAATGGCTAGCCTCACTCACTCTTAAAATATGTAAATAGATTAAATGTGTGGAGTTTGAAGGTTGAAATAATGAATTGTCCAATAAAAGTATGATTAAGAGTTTGTATGGAAAGGGTATACTCGCAGGAGGGTGAGTTGATTACCTTTTAGGAGATGTGTGCTCACCATTCAGGAAATCTGACTTTTGGATACAGTTTAGGAATTTGACTGGAGATGGGTCTCTCTGAGGCATTCAGAGAGGGTCAGTAGCTCTCCTTTCACTCTTTTATTCATTTATTCTTTCATATATTCATGCACCCAACAGATACTTACTGAGAAGGGACACAAAGAAAGGGGCTTCAAGGAAGATGGGGGGAAAGCCTGGCCGGCTGAACAAGGAAGTCTGGAGGGCCCACTGGAACATTCACCACTCAGCAACCCTCCCCCAAAAGGGAAAGAATGTGGGTATGAGGTAACCCAGGTAACCAGTGACCAATAGAAAGAGAGAATAAGTCATGGCCAAAAGAAAAGGGCAGTAATGCCTGGAGATGCAGAGAGGCCAATGAAAGAGTTGCAACCAACTTCAAATGGAGAGAAAGAGAGGATTTATATCTGTGACTGACTTTGCAATCCATCTCTTCCCTCTTCTCCTTCAGGAGAGGAACCCACTTCCAACTTTTTTCGAAAGTGCTGCAAACTTTCTCTTAGATCTTGAATAAAATTTCTCCTTGTTACACTGAAACTTGTGCAGGTTACTTTGCATGCTGCCTGTGCTTCTCCAGTTTTATTTTCCTTTCCCAGTCACTTTTACTTTTGATTAACCGTCATGCCTCGGTTGAACTTCCTATCCCAGCTGAGTAATTGCACCAGGTCAACTGGGTTCAGGGAACCAGGACTCCCAACCCCCAATATTTACGGTGCAACTACTGTGAGCCTTTTCAGGGTCAACAGCAGTCAGAGATGAAGAAATGAAGAAATCAGCTTCAAAAATGAGCCCTCACAGCAGCCCTGGATCGCCTTGCGGTGAGAGAAGGAGAAGGAAAGTGATATTCATGAAAAGACTTCTCCATCACAGGGCAGCAGGTCATCAGACTAGACTGCAGCATCTCAGCGCTGGGAGTAATTTCAAAGATCTTTTATTCTCACACTTTAACTTTACAATCAGGGAAACTGAGGCCTCAAGAGGGGAAGAAGGATGAAAAATAAAAATCATTGACTGTTTATTGTATGCCAGGCACTGTTTTCTTAAAATGTGGTAAAATACACATACCATAAAATTTATCTTTTAACCATTTTAAAGTAAAAATCAGGCTCAGTGCCCATCGCTCAGTGAGTAGGGCGCCAGCCAAATACACCGAAGCTGGCAGGTTTGAGCCTGGCCTGGACCTGCTAAACAACAATGACAATGGCAACCAAAAAATAGCGGGGCGTTGTGGCAGGTGCCTATAGTCCCAGCTACTTGGGAGGCTGAGGCAAGAGAATCGCTAGAGCAAGAGTTTGAGGTTGCTGTGAGCTGTGATGCCACGGCACTCTACCGAGAGTGACATAGTGAGATTCTGTCTCAAAAAATAAACAAATAAAAATAAAGTACAATTCAGTGGCATTAAGTACATTTACAATATTGTACAATCTTTACAAGTATCTAACTTCAGAACTTTTCCTTTACCCCAAAAGAAAACTCTATACCATTAAGCAGTCACCACTAATTGCCCTCCTTTTAGCCTCGAGCAACCACAAATCTGCTAGCTCCTTCTGTGGACTTAACCTGTTCAAGATATCTCATGTAAATGGAGTGATACGATCCGTGCCCTTTGGCTTTTTCACTTAGCATGTTTTCAAGGTTCATTCATGTTGAAGCATCTATCAGCATTTTATTCCTTTTTTTTTTTGGAGACTGCGTCTCACTCTGTTGTCCTGGGTTGAGCGCTGTGGCATCATCATAGGTCACAGCAACCTCAAACTCTGGGGCTCAAGAGATTCTCTTGCTTCAGCCTCTGGAGTAGCCTCTGGAATGCAGGTACCCACCACCCACCACAAAGCCTGGCTAGCTTTTCTATTTTTAGTAGAGATGGGGACTTGCTCTTGCTCAGGCTAGTCTTGAACTCCTGAGCACAGTCAATTCACCTGCCTCAGCCTCCCAGAGTGCTAGGATTACAGGCGTGAGCCACCACACTTGGCCTGTTCTATTCCTTTTTATGACTGGATGATACTCTATTCTGTGGATACAAGTTCAGAGGGTTAAATTCGCGAACTTGTCCTAGAAAAAAGTGCTACATGCCTGATTGCTAAATATCAGTACCGTTGTCTTCAAAGTGCTCTCCTTAGCCAGCTGGTGACCCTACTGATATTCGGCAGTGACCTATGTAGCACTTTTTCTAGGATGAGTCCTCTCACTTAGTTGTTAGACCTCGTATATCAGGTTTTGTTCATCTCCTTACCAGCTGATGGACATTGGCCTGTTTCCACTTCTTGGCTATTGTGGATAGTGCTGTGCTAGACACTTTTTAGAGCACTTTACATTTATTAATTGAATTCCATTCATGAAAACCTTTGGAAGGGGGTCCTGCAATTATCCTCTTTTTACAGATGCGAAAAGAAAGGTCAGGTCACTTGCCCGAGGAACATGGTTAGTAAAAGGGGATTGCGGAGATGGAGCTAAGACTCAAACATCTTTCCCAGCCCAGCGTTCTTTCCACCCTACCCCCAGCTCAGCTCTGTAAGGGCAAGGCTGCCACCCATCCCTGAATGTCCTGCTTCACCACACGCACCTGTGCCTGGAATATTTGGTGTGAATCAGTTGAACTATATCTCTGTGCTGAGTGATACACAGGAAACAGAAGGAAGGACCAGAGATTACTATGGGATGTCCTCCTATTCATTTTAATAGTAAATATATAAAATAACTGAAATGTTCAGTAACAGTACACTGTAAATAAATTATGGCAAATTCAGATGATAGAATACTATAGAGCCATTCAAAATGCGGTTGTAGGGGAATAATGCCGGGGGAGAGTGTTCCCGGCACATTTAGTCCCTCAGTCCTCTGAAAGGTACAAAGAATTAAGGTAGAGAGAAAGGAAATAACCTGCATGAGCTCCAACAAGTCAGCATAGCCAGAATTCTGTTTCACTCCCCAGACCCATGCTCTTAGCCACAATCAAAAAATTAAATGGACATTTTACAAAATCTTAGCATTGATAAGAGGGATATGAGGTGACTGGTGGTTTTCTTCTATTTCTTTAGTTCTGTTTCCACATTTTTTACAATGTCATGCTTTGCTTTTGCAATTAAATAAAAGGAGTACAATTTTGCTGACAAAGAAGAGGTTTCTGCTCAAATTAACCTCAAAACATAGTTGACTGAAAAGAGAGATTAAACCTCTCATTAGGCATAAGAAAACCTAAAAATATAAAAAACGTTGCTCACAGCAAAAGTAAGGAAGGATGCTGGTGAGAAAGTGGAGATACAGTTTTATGATGACTTTCTTTTCCCTTTCAACATTTGGGAACTATTAATGGATGCTGACCACTTCTTTTCCCTAAATAAGCATTTCTATTTCCCAATTCCCTGCAAAGTTCTGATGATTTGAGAGAGCAGTTAACAAACCATGCCCAAACTTATGCAATGGTAGCCAAGTCTTCTGTGAACATGGCAGGGGTTTAAAGCATACAGTTATTTGGTTATATGCCTCAATTTCCTACCCCCATCCAAAATTTTGCTTTGCTCTACTTTCTGAATATTACAGCGAGCATTTGCTTGCGGTCTGATTCTGTCTGCACTGTGTAGTTTCCACAGAGGATCTGAGAAATAAGCTTTCTATCATTAAGGACAAGAACAATACAGGTTTGTTATTGTTTGTTACTGTTGACAGGAACAACGCCATGAAAACTAGTCATTGTCTCTAAGGACTTAGGTTGTTGATATTTAATTCCAAATTTCCCCTTTCAAGTCCTGTCTCCTCATTCAATCAGCAGTGATGTGGCTCCACAATAGCTGTAATATTGTCATAATTTCCATAGAAACCATCTGTAAGGCTGCAAACACAGGATTACACCCTCCCTGCAGGCTCAGGCAGGAAGGCCAGATGGACTATGAAGGGAGAGGCCCTCAATGAGACATAAATCACTTGGTGAGGGGGAGGACAATGAGGGAGGAAACTGCTCTAGGAGAAAAAATTATGTTTGGTGCAGTCTTTGCCGCAGGGTGAAATTCCCGAATGAAGTGGCCAGCAGTGTGGGCCCCTTTCCAAGGCCAGTGTCTGGGCCTGGTTACTTGCTGGGATCCTGGTGCTAATGAGGTTGGAGACAGAGATTTCTTCTGTGTGGGGTGCTGATTTCATAGGTCATCAGCCACAGACAGACACTGACAGACAGATACAAGGTTCTGGTCAACTTTTGAGTTCATGAAGATAAGAGACAGAAAATACCATGTAGTACTGCTCCTGTTAGCCAGGTTGGACCCTTCACATGAACTGCTCATTGGACCATTATGGTATCCTTGAGGGAAAGACAGCATTCCCATTTTACAGGTAAGGTAACCAGGCTATTCTTACTCCATCTCCTTGAGATCTCGGCTTTTTCTTATTTCTCAGCTTCTTCTTTCTTCTTTCTTTGGGTCCTAAAACACCTGTGTGCTTTGGGATGCATCTCTTTTTGGTACTTATTGTTCTGTATTTATATAAATAACCTCTTTCCTACTAACCTAGGATTCCTTTGCCTGCAACACGCTTAACACCTAACACAGGGTTGACTCATCATAGATGCTCAATACATATTTTTCAGTGAATGAATGAATGAATAAGAAAGTCTCATTAGGCTCAGCACCTGTAGCTCAGTGACTAGTGCGCCGGCCACATACACTGCGGCTGGCAGGTTCGAGCCTTCCTGGACCTGCTAAACAATAATGACAACTGCAACGACAACAACAACAACAACAAAAATAGCTGGGTGCTGTGGTGGGCGCCTGTAGTCCCAGCTACTCGGGAGGCTGAGGCAAGAACATGGCTTAAGCCCAAGAGTTGGAGGTTGCTGTGAGCTGTGATGCCACGTACTCTATTGAGAGCGACATAGTGAGACTCTGTCTCAAAAAAAAAAAAAGAAAGAAAGAAAGAAAGAAAGTCTCATTAATTCATTCAAAGTCCGTCTTTTCCACAGTTGCACAACTGAGCATTAGCATGGTGCCTGGCATATACAGACCCCGAGTAAACATTTGAATGAAATAGTGAATGTGTGGACATCAGTCATCTCATTACACAGTGTATCAGGGAGTCACACCAAGCCTTTCTGACTTCAGACCCAGAGTTGCGTTAGCCAGTAGGGGTCATTGTCATGTCTGGCCCAGCAACTCCAAATGCATGGCTTCCTGGTAGTGAGTTGGTACTGTTTGCTTTTAGAAGTATCTCTCATTATGTAACAACTCTCACACTTGTCTCTGGTCACCTTTTGCCTATTGGAAAGAACTTTTGCCTGAAAGCCAGGAGAGTAAAGATAAGACATTTTTTTTTTATTCAATGTATAAATTTGGTCAGATCTCTTCACCTTTCTGGGCCTTAGTTTCTCCATTAAAACATAAATTTTATTCTGTTAATTATGAGATTTTCTAGCACCCCCTTCCATTAAAAAAATCAGAAGTAATTTTATGCCTTATCCCAATAAAAGTAGAACTTTTTGGATAGAGCCTTCTCCAGGTTTCCCTTTATGTACCCACCTCCATCCCCTGGTAACCTCTGAGGAAGCTGAGTGGAAAATGAGATCCCTGGTGAACACAGTTTGGAATCCACTAGAATAGATTATATTTAGGGCCTTTCTGGTTCTGAAGTTCAAGAGATCTAGAAATATAGGCACTGAGCTCCACAAATTATTTAGCTAGTCTGAGCTGATGATATATGCCACTAATCCTTACAAATAGGTAATGTGATGGAGAAGAATGGGTGTAGGATTTTAGGTCATTCTTTCTGATTTTTGAACCTACTACTTCTCCAAAGGGTAAATGTCATTTCACTTCCTTGAGCCAATTTCCGCATCTATAAATTGGGGAAAGTATTCTTTCATGATTGAGTTTTATGACATTATAGTGATAGCTACCATTCGCTATGTAATTACTAAGTCCTTGGTAAAGTATGCTGGGAGAGGCAATCCACCATGGGTTTTAAGTATCCTTGCCAGTTATAACAAAAAATGGACTGGTCTTTATTTGGATCATTTCTGATAGTTATGTTTTCAGTAAGAGATGTGGTATTGTTTCCCCCAAAGAGTAGTCTTGCTTGGGCTTACTATAAAAGTAGCAAATCCCCCAAGATCAGAGTTATTTTTTTGTAACACAATCAGTCCACTGTGTGGACAGACATCCATGATGAATCCTAACTTAGTTTGCTCTGTACCATGATGAGCAAATACCTGAGAGTGGGTAATTTATAATGAACAGAATTTTTTTGGCTCACAGTTCTTGAGGGTGGGAAGTTCAAGAGCATGGCACTGATGAATCTTCGTGCTGCGTTATCCCATGGTGGAAGGCAGAAGGGCAAAAGAGGTGGGAGTGAGCAAGAGATCAAATTCACAGCCTCGATCCCTTTTATAATTGGCATTAATCCATCCATAATGTTGAAGCCTTCATGACTTCAACATGTCCCATTAGTCCCAACTCCCAACACTGTTGCATTGGGGATTAAATTTGCAACACAAACTTTGTAGGAGACACATCTAAATCATAGCAAGCCTTTTGCATCATCCCTGTGAGGCTTGGGAGACATGAAAAACCAATGAAAACCAGCATGAAACTGGCTCGTGCTTCTGTCATGAGTAATCAAGTCATTCATTCTAACTCAGAAGTCTCTTGTCTTCCACCAGCATCCATTAACTAGTAAGAGGCTAATTTGTTAGACTGTAAATTGCATAAAATCCCAGACCTTACATAGTTCTTGATATTTTATATATGTTATATTATGTTGTATATCACATTACATTATATGTTATATTAAATTATTACAACTGCCCTATGAAGAGGTAGCTATAAGTAACCATATTTCATAGGTAGAAAAACTAAGTTTCAACAAGGTGCAGTAACTTGCCAAACATCACATGACTATTATGTGGCAGAACTGAGATAAAAGTAAGGACTATCTTATTTCAAGTTATATCCTTACCTATAATATATTTCCTTTCTGAATTATATGAAGTGATGACTATAAAATTATCTGTAAACCCTAAAGCATTAGACACACATGTTTTATTTTTAATAAAACTATGATGTAAGCACTAAGAAATTGGTTCATTTTAACAAATGTGTATTGATTGTGGTCCTAGCTCCCCACAGCTGATGAAGCTGCCCATTTAAACTTCTGTGGAGGCTCCTGACAGTGGCTCACTCCTGTAATCTTAGCACTTTGGGAGACCGAGGTGGGAGGATCACTTGAGGCCAGGAGTTTGAGACCATTCTGGGCCATAGCAAGATCCTCTCTCTACAAAAGAAAAGTTAAAATATTAGCCAGGTGTGAATATTAGTCATGGTAAATGCCTGTAATCTCAGGTGCTTAGGAGGCTGAAACAGGAGAATCTCTTGAACCTAGGAATTTGGGGTTACAGTGAGCTCTGATGGCACGGTTGCACTCTAGCCTGGGTAACAGAGTAAAAATAAAACAAAACAAAACCTTCTATCGAAAACTTGGGTTTAGTAATGGTCATGTTGCTTGTTACTAGCTGGGTGACGCTGGACAAGATAATCAACATCTCTGTATCAGCTTAGGTTCAGTGATAATAACAGATACCCTACTAGATATTTCAGAGAGATGGGATTTAATATAGATAATTGATTATACGCATTAGAAATTAAAAGAGCAAAAGGTAATATAGACGTTGACCTAGAGATTATAGTGAGAGGAGGCCACATTTACTCAAGGCTGAGTGAACAAGGAGAGGGGATCGCTGTCCTGAAGAAGTAGTGCCAGACTGGGATGGGTTCTGTGAGGGATCTTCACCCACTCCTGATACTTCTGGGACTGTAGCAAAACTAGGAGTGGAAGTGCTCAACGAAGCTGGAGGCTAGAGACAACTGCAGCTGTAGGAGTGATGCTGGCAGGGACAAGGAAACCAAGAAGAGATTCTGTTTCTCTCTTTTGCCTGTCTATTTTTCATTTTCTGCCTTCTGCTGGCCAAACCTAAAAGGAAGCTAGCTGATTAAGGAGCCTGGGTCATTTAGTTTGCAGAGTCCCAGCTGAGTAGAAAATAGAGAGTATAAAGTGAAGAAGGATAGGCTTGGAGCTGAGAAATAGGAGGCTGATAGCAGGTACAGTTGCTGCCCCTTGGTCCCATATTTATAAAATGGGTATATTATCAATCCCATTAGATTCTTTGGAGGATTAAATGAAAACCACTCAGTTGCTTGAGACTGATTGCAAGTGCCTGGTAAATGTAAAGCTTTACTATTCTAATTATGCTAAGCTTGCTTTGTGTATCATCTGCCTTTGCCTCTTTTCCAGTGGGACTTGGGTGTTAAGCTTGCTGCAGGGATTATCAGGCCATCTGGGAAGCTCGCCTTACTGAACTCCATGTGGAGAACAGCCTTCAGAACTCAGCACTGGCCCTCGTGAGTCAAGATAGGAACTTTCTCCCCAGAGATCTTTAATTAACTGGTTGTCAGAATGGTGTTGATAGATAAAATGGCTGTCTTAGATTGGATCTGTGGTTGCTGTGATGTGGGATCCTTAGTTCATTTCATTTGTCATCCTGTTTCCTCTCTTTTCTAAAATAAAGCCCCCTCGCCCTCCAGTTCTATCTTTTCACTCTCTCTTCAGACAAGATAAAATGTCCTTCCCCAAGGGAGCAGGACTTGGCTCATCACCAGCTGTTCTCTGCTCTGGAGATTCACGCCGTGCACCCTCTCAGAATATCCAGCCAAAGGGGCTGAGATGTGAGTTTCAGCTGCGTATCTGGGTAACTAAGGATTCAGCTCGCGGAGTAAATATGCCCAGGGTTCAAATCCCTGCTTACTGTTTTATTAGCTCTATAACCTTGGGCGAATAACTTCTCTGAGCCTTACTTTCCTCATCCACAAATTGACCTTGATAATTGTATGTGTGTCATAGATTATCAGAAAAATAAAAGAAAATAATCCCTGTTAGGCACTAACCCCAGAATGCCTCATATTTTGTAAATCCTCAGTGAGGAATAGCTATTATTACTGCCTGTCTACACTACTTTTTTTTTAATAAACTCCCAATTTTTCTCAGACTAGAAGTTATTAATGGTATTTTCCACAAAAGGTTACTGCCTTTCTATTAGATGCAAGATACTGTGCAAATACTGGTGAAAAAAAAGTGACCAAAATGCAAACCTGATAAGGTGAAAATGGAAGAAAGTCCCAGCTTCAAGGTGTGAACAGTTTGGGGAGTGAGGGAGAGGCTGGCTGGTCACATTCTCAGACACATGCTGCAGTATAGTGGTGTAGGTGTTACAGTAGGGGTATGCACAAAGCACCCCGGAGGGCACCTGTAGCTCAGTGATTGGGGTGCCAGCCACATGCCCCTGGGCTAATGGGTTTGAACCTGGCCTAAGCCTGCTAAACAAATGAACAACAGCAATAACAAAAATAGCCAGGCATTGTGGCAGAGACCTATAGTCCCAGCTACTCAGGAGGCTGATGGAAGAGAATTGCTTGAGTCCTGGTGTTTGAGGTTGCTGTGAGCTAGGATGCCACGGCACACTACTGAGTGTGACAAAGTGAGACTGTCTCAATTAAAAAAAAAAGCACCTCCAGATCTCAGATGCAGATGTCCCCCATGGTTTGGGGGACAGGGAAGAATCCCCAGGTTCTAATTGCACATTTAAGATAACCCAGAAAAATATGTGTGTATGATATGATAATGGAAATGTATGTGTGTGCACATGTGTGAGTGTGGAGGAGGCTGGGGCAGTTCCAGGCGGAGGGTCTGTAAAAGGGAAAGCATGGCATTCTCAGGAACCTGAAACCCTGTAGATAGTAAGGGAATATATGGAGCACTCACAGCCAGAGAGGTCAGCCTGGGCCCACTTCCATAGGTCCTCACAGAGTAGGTGTAGGGCCACAAACTCTGAGCATCTTCTTACATTCTCTTGACTGCCTCCTTCTTTCTAAAGATGCCATCTGTTTCTCAGACCACAACTCTTAGATGTCATAGTGTTTTTCTAACCAGTAATCAATTATTTCCTTCTTTCCTACAAGGTAACCCTGATTTTATAGAGGGAGGCAATATGCCCAACTTGAAAAACGACGTTTTTCCGGCCTCCCTCCCACACACAGTTTTACTGAGATGAATGCAGGTCCACCTGACGTTGATGTGTACAGGCTGGAGACAGAAAAAATTAAAGTCAGAGTGTATTAAGAAGATCTGCGAACACCTTCCAACAGACGAGTAAATACAAAGAGAATGTTTGAAGTTCTGAAAGATTGAGACCAGTGCATAGCCCAGGATAAATCCTTTATTGAAAAATATTCTTAGAAGAGCAATAATTTAAAAAAGAGCTCAATGTAGGACACGTGAATTCTGGTCCTGGTTCTAAAAAGTCAAAATGTGATTCTGGATGAGCTGTTAAGTATCACATAATATCAAATAATAATTTTCCTTGGAAAATGGAAACAAATACAGCCTTTACTGTATTACAGTGCTACTGTGAAGATCAAGTGAACTATGTTAATGATAACAACAGTGGCTGATGTCTATTGAGAATTTCCTGTGTCTCAGTCACTGTTTCAACACTTTACATGTATCATTACAGTTAAAATACAACACATTATAATAATTTATTTTGGCTACCATTTTTGTAAAGAAAGGGAATAAAAAAAGAGATTAAATAACTTAGTCAAGGTCATTGTAGGGGTAAAAAAGACAGCCCTCTACCCTTTGAAGATTTGCTGGGATGCAGTTATAATGGACACACATATTAATAGGAGCAAAGGCATACAGATTTACTTCCGTTCACAGGAACCACACAGAATATGTGACCCAAAGAAAGGGGCCATATAGTTGGGCCTTAAATATCCTCTTCATAGGGCAATTTGGAGGTGCGGTAAATGATTTTTTTGAGAGTTTGAATGGGCTCAAAGCACAGACAATACTTTGTAAATGTGTTCTTTGGAAACTGAACGGGACCTAAGAACAGACAATAGCTTGGGACAGAGTTTCTCTGAGGAGGTGGAAACAAATGCTAGGAAGGTGAGGGATGAGACTTCGTTGTGAACAAAGGTTGTCTTATTATGCACATAAAGCCTCCCAGATAATCTCTAAGAGCTGCTGTCAGAAGAGATGAAAAAAGTCTCTTTCCGTGTGAACCGTATACATGGGAACCTTCAGAATGAAGTTCAACTCCCCAACAGGGTTCAGAAGCTTAAATGCCTGTCTGCTAAAATAGTTTATGGGAGGAGGGAAAAGTGGCATGTGTCCAGGGACAGTAAAGTATTACTAGGGAGGAGGAATGGATGGAAACAAATATTACTGGAAAATAATTTGTTTTGGAATTTAAATGAATCTGAGAGACAGGAGGTGATCTTCTTAGAAATTCTGTTCAGGTATGGCCACCTTACTGGTCTTACAGTGAAAGAGAGAAAAGAAACTTCAACAATTTGGGGAGAGATGATGATGGGTGAGGGGGGAGGTCAGAAAGACTTCGAAGCTTCTCTGGCCAGTCCAGCATACCAAAATGCCATATTTGGGGATAAAATGTTTCTGATTTCTTTTGGTCTTTTCTCTTCTCAATTGTTAATCTTTCCTGGTTATTTGATGAGATTCCTAGGGAGGGAGTCTTAAGACAATTACATTTACTTTGGAAGATGTTTCCTTATTCAGATAAGGGAACTTCCAGAGAAAGCCCTACCTAATGTTAGGAGGGAAAAAACAAGAGAAAGTTAGAAAGTCTTTGGTCCTGAGGCAGCCTCTAAGGCCTTTTAATTTCCTTTAACTCAAAAGTGCTCAGGATGCCAAAGCACCATACTTTGGGGTACTGTTTTCTAAGCCCCAGTATCAGCAAGTTTGTAGCAGAAGAAATCAGAGTTAGAATCCCAGACACCTGATTCCAGAGCCCTGTATTATATTCTTAAGACTAAATGTATCATGTGGACAAAAGTTTAAACAATGAAACTAGGTACAAAGGGAAGATTAATATCATTTCCACATATGACTTGTATGGATTACTGAGAATCGAAATAAAATATTTATAAACTAACCTTATGTTGGATATTGTTTGATATTTCTTTAAAGATGTCAGGGATCTTTCAAAATCTGATATAGTTTGAGAATCATTATTCCTTTCTGGTTAATTTCCTTTTTCTCTCTGTTGCCTTTAACATCTTTCTGTGTTTTTACAGTTTTGCAGTTTTCATAAAAATTTAGGTGTTTTTATCTTTCCTTCACTAAACCCACACTCTCTGAATCTGTAGATTCATGTCTTTCATAATTCCAATAATATCATAGCCATAAAATATCTCTGTGATTATGTTACCTAAAGGTCCCCAAGTCTGCATCAGAAGAACAAGAACTAGTGATATGAGGAGAAGGAAAGAGAAGCTTATTAATTTGCCAGCAAATGAGGAGGTTGTCAGACTTCTGTCTTAAAGTACCAACATCCTGCCTCTGAGCAGAAACACAGAATTTTAAGGGGGGAGGTCTTCACCTTTAAGCTATTGTTATTCAACTGTATGGTTCTGATTGATCCCATCTTCAGCTCAGACAATCTCATGAGCTCCATTGGGACAATTCCCTTGAACTGTCCCCTGTGGAACGAAGGACACTCCGCTGCCCCTCAGACTACTAGCTGGAAGTGGTGATGCAGGTGTTAATTCTCAAAAAGAGTGGAGGTGGTTTTAGAGAGACAGAAAACGTTTTTACTCCTTTTCAGGCCATTCCCCCATTACAATTATTGCCTCTCTTCATTCTCTCTCCTTTCCTGTTTCAAACTCCTATTAATTTTATGGTGGATTATCTGTCTAATGATGATCTCTTAACCTCACTTGTTGTGTTTTTCATTTTTTAAATTATTTTACCATAAGCAAAGTTATTTGGTCACATTTATATTTCTGCTTACAAATTCTCTCTTCAGATGTAAGTAATGTGCAATTAAACTATTCATTGGATGTTTCATTTAATTGGCTATTTTTTTATTTCATTACATTAATGAAATATATTTCCTTTCCAATTTAAATCTGCATTTTCTGTTTTGATATTATCTTGTTCTTTTCCTATACCTAAAATATTATTTGTTTTGGAATTTTATTAATTTAAACATTGATTTTATTTTTATCTATATGATTGTTTTATTTTATGAACTTTTAAGTAACAGTATGCTTTTCTGTCTGTTCAGTCTTGCTCAGGATAGATTATTTTTCTTAAGTATTTTGTAATTTTTAATTGTGAGCTCATGTTAGGTGGCACTTTTTATGAAAGAATCTAATGAACTTGGGTCCTGGATGTCTCTTTCTAGTGGTTCCACAGTAGTATCCTTTGCCGTGACCATTGTCGATGTTAATAATTCATTTTAGGAATTCCTGGTGGCTAAAGAGAAAATCCAGATCTGTGCGAAAGTCTTCTCATTGTTACAAATGCTGAGGAGACTTCCCTGACTAAATACAGTATCAAGAACACAGGCCAGGGAAATAACATCCTTGTCATCACCTTATATGCATGAGAAGATTTTACTAGTTTACTTTTTATACTGAGAGAACAACATTTATGTAGGCATCTCTGTTCCAATCCCCCCTCCTTTGGTATGGGGGGCTCATGTCTTGTCTTTTCTGGAGCATTAAAACCCAAACCATTGGTTAACAAAATGGGCAGATTAACAGAAAACAGCCAAAGTGATTGGCTTTCTTGCTTACTTCTGTTTTCAGTTCCCCTCTTTTTGTTTTTAACTATGCATTTACACATTTTATGTTGCAAGAGATATTAGCTGATCCATCATATTGCTTTACTCAGCATTATGAACATCAATTATTTTGTAGTCATAAGAATTGTTCTCTGATTAGATCCTGGATAACAGAAATTTTATATTAATTCAAATAAAACCAGTTGATTTTTTCTCTTAACTTGGTGGGTGAAGAGCTAGTTAGTATTAGAGTTATTTTTTTATTCAGAATTGTAGATTAATTCACATCCTTTACTTCATTGTGAATAAGTTCCTGGGAACATAGCACTTAATAATTTTACTTTTTGTCATTATTAATACTGCTGTTATCTGTAGAAGCAGCATAATAATCATGTTCGTTTTTGAGGGTATAAAAATACACATTTGTATTACTTTGTGGTCATGCTGTTAATGCAGATAAATTAACTTTTAGGTGGTTTTCACTATGCTTTCCCCCTCGCAAACCTTGAAGAATCTTTTAAAGAGTTTGAGTCATTTTCCTCATTATTGTAAGGTGTTATCGTGTCCTTTATGTCGGTGATCCCCAATCATTTTGGCACCAGGGACTAGTTTCACAGACAACAATTTTCCTGCAGACTGATGGTGGGGGAAGGGAGGAAATGGGACAGGAGTTGGATTTCAGGCAGTGATATGAGCAACAGGGAGCAGCTGTAAGTACAGATGGAGTTTGGCTTGCTCACCTACTGCTTACTCCTAACAGGCTGTGGACTAGAATCTTTTGGTACCAAGGACAAGTTTTATGGAAGACAATTTTTCCATGGGACTGGAATCCATGGAAATGGATTATTTGTATAATCCATAATGAATATGATTATTATACTGCTTCTACAGATAATAGCAGTATTAGTAATGACAAAAAGTAAAATTATTAAGTGCTATGTGCCTAGGAACTTATTCACAATTAAGTAAAGGATGTGAATTAATCTACAATTTTAGAATAAAACAACAGGTGATAGTCCAGGAGGCAAAGCTCAAGCAGTAATGCTGTATGGCCCAGTCCCTAACAGGCCACAGACCAGTACTAGTCTGCAGCTTGGGGATGGGGACCACAGCTTTATATGGGATTACTTCTGTGGTTTCTAATTACCTCAATCTTTCCATCTTTGCTAGGATAGCTTTTATTTATTTTTTAATTTACATTTATACAATAGTTTTGGGCCTCCGCATTTATTTGTTCTTTCAAAGTGTTCTTTTCATTACCTTGAATAATTTTCCATTCTGAACAGTTTGTTTTGGATTTTGGTCTTTATATTAGGTCTTTAGCAATGATGAAGTCATTCTATTTCTAAGAACATTCTCAACAATCATACACATGCTGACTTTCACAGCTGAGTATCTTCTTTAAAACTTACCTTAGCTCTGCTTTTGAAATGCCATTATTTTAACTTTTTGTTTTGAAATGTTTGTAGACTCTTAGGAAGTTGGAAAAATAGTTCATGGAGTTTCTTAAAGACTTCACCCAATTTTAGCCAATGGTCATGTCTCATATCACAGTAGTATAGTATTAAAACTAGGAAACCAATGACATCTATACAATACTGTTAACTAGATAGCAAGACCTTACTCAAGTTTCACCAATTTTTGTTGCATTTGTGCGTGTGTGAGAGACTGTGTTTGTTTGTGTGTGAATAGTTCTACACAGTTTTATGCATGGTTATTTGTATAACCATCACTACAGGTTGAGTGTGCCTTATAAGAAATGTCTGTGACCAGGAATGTTTGGGATTTTATATGTTTTCATACTTTGAAATATTTATATATATGTAATGGAACATCTTGGGAATGAGACTCAAGTATAAACATGAAATTCATTTATGTTTTATATGTACCTGTACACATAGCCTGAAGGTAATTTTATACGACTTTTAAAATTATTTTTGTGCATGAAACAGTTTTCACTGATTTTTGACTACAGGTCAGGTGGAATTTCCCACTTGGGGTGCCATGTCAGAAAATCAGAAAATGTTTCTGGTTTTGCAGAATTTTGGATTTCAAGTTTTAATATTAAGGATGTTCAGTCTGTACAATCAAAATACAGAATTACATCACCCAAGGATGTAATTCCATCATTCCATGTCTTAATTGTCACATCTACCCTGTCCCTGTTTCTTAGCAAGTACTAATCTGTTTTCCATTGCTATTTTTTGTCATTTTGAGGATGTTATATAAATGGAATCATATAATATGTAACTTTTCCCCTTTTTTTGAGACAGAGTCTTACTCCATCACGCTGGGTAGAGTGCTGTGGCATCATCATAGCTCACAGCAACTTCAAACTCTTGGACTCAGGTGATCTTCTTGCCTCAGCTTCTGGAGTAGCTGGGACTACAGGCACCTGCCACATGCCTTGCTAGTTTTTTCTATTTTTATTAGTGACAGGGTCTTGCTCTTGATCAGGCTGATCTTGAACTCCTGAGCTCAAGTGATCCACCCTCCTCAATCTTCCATATGCTAGGATCGGTGGTGTGATCTACCATGCCTGGCCAGTATATAACTTTTTGAAATTGTTATTGTTCATTAAACCAAATCAAGATCCACCCAAGTTCATGTATCATTAGTATGTTCTTCCTTATTGACCAGTAGTATTATGTTGTACAGATATACCAGACTTTATTTATCCATTCACCTATTTAAGGACATCTGAGCTGTTTCTAGTTTTGAGCTATTATGAATAAATCTGCAATGAACACTGTCATACAAGTTTTTGTGAAAAAGTTAAATTTTCATTTCTCTGGAATAAGTGCCCAAGAGTGCAACTGGTAGGTTGTATAGTTATCATACGTTTACTATTGTGGGAAACTGCCGAATTATTTTCTGGAGTGGCAGTACCATTTTACAGTCTAAGCAGCAATGTCTGAGAGAAGACCCATTTTTCATACACACTCTCCTTTAAGAAAACCTAGTCTATACAAATGTAGATTTTAAAGAATAAGGGATGTTTTTGAGTGATAAAAATGTTCTATGCTTAGATGCTGATGGTCGTAGGGCTCTGTGAATTTTTTTAATAACCCACTGAATTGAACACTTTAAATGGGTGAATGTTATGGTTTGTGTTATATCTCAATAACGATGCTAAAAAAATAAAAGGATATTGTAAGAGAGAAGCTAATTGCATTACAAAAAAATCTTATTTGTCTACAAAAATTTTAGAAGTGATCAAGGAATACAGCAATGTCTCAGGCTACAGAATCAATACCCATAAATCTGTAGCCTTTATATATACCAACATTAGCCAAGCTGAAAAATCAGTCAAGGACTCTATACCTTTCACAGTAGTGCCAAAGAAGATGAAATATTTGGGATTTTACCTAACAAAGGATGTGAAAGATCTCTATAAAGAGAACTATGAAACTTTAAGAAAAGAAATAGCCAAAATTGTTAACAAATGGAAAAACATACCATGCTCATGGCTGGGAAGAATCAACATTGTTAAAATGTCTGTACTACCCAAAGCAATATATACTTTTAATGCAATTCCTATTAAAGATCCATTGTCATATTTTAGAGATCTTGAGAAAATAATATTTTGTTTTATATGGAATCAGAAAAAACCTCGAATAGCCAAGACATTACTCAGAAATAAAAAGAAAGCATGAGGAATCATGCTACCAGACCTGAGACTCTACTATAAATTGATAGTGATCAAAACCAGCATGGTACTGGCACAAAAACAGAGAGGTAGATGTTTGGAACAGAATAGAGAACCAAGGGATGAATCTAGCTACTTATCGTTACTTGATCTTTGATAAGCCAATTAAAAACATCCAGTGGGGAAAAGACTCCCTATTTAACAAATGGTGGTGGGTGAACTGGCTAGTGACCTGTAGAAGACTGAAACTGGACCCACTTCTTTCACCATTAACTAAGATAGATTCTCACTGCATTAAAGACTTAAACTTAAGACATGAAACTATAAAAATTCTAGAAGAAAGTGCAGGGAAAATTCTTGAAGGAATTGGCTTGGGTGAATATTTTATGAGGAGGACTCCCCAGGCAATTGAAGCAGTATCTAAAATACACTACTGGGACCTGATGAAACTAAAAAGCTTCTGCACAGCCAAGAACATAGTAAGTATAGCTAGCAGACCGTCCTCAGAATGGGAGATAATATTTGTAGGTTATACCTCTGACAAAGGTTTAATAACCAGAATCCACAGAGAACTGAAACGTTTTAGCAAGAAAAGAACAAGTGATCCCATCTCAGGGTGGGCAAAGGACTTGAAGAGAAACTTCTCCAAAGAAGACAGGCGCACGGCCTACAGACATATGAAAAATGCTCACCATCCTTAATCATCAGAGAAGCGCAAATCAAAACTACTTTGAGATATCACCTAACTCCAGTAAGATTAGCCCACATAACAAAATCCCAAAACCAGAGATGTTGGCATGGATGTGGAGAAAAG